>JARQOC010000007.1:163031884-163199384 GCA_033576535.1 Allobates femoralis | reverse complement strand
ATCTATCTATCTATCTATCTATCTATCTCCTTACCCATCTATCTTTCCTTCTTTGTTTCTTTGTTTCTTTCTTTTCTTTTTCTTTCTTTCTTTTTTCTTTCTTTCTTTCTTTCTTTCTTTCTTTCTTTCTTTCTTTCTTTCTTTCTTTCTTTCTTCTTTCTTTCTTTCTTTTCTTTCTCTCCTAGCTTTTCTCTTTCTTTATTTTACTTTTTCTTTTTTCTTTTTTTCTTTCTTTCTTTCTTTCTTTCTTCTTCTTTCTTTCTTTCTTTCTTTCTTCTTCTTTCTTTCTTTCTTTCTTCTTTTTTCTCTTCTTTCTTTCTTTTCTTCTTTCTTTTTCTTTCTTTTTTTTTCTTTCTTTCTTTCTTTTCTTTCTTCTTTCTTCTTTCTTTCTTTCTTCTTTCTTTCTTTCTTTCTTTCTTTCTTTCTTTTCTTTCTTTCTTTTTTCTTTCTTTCTTTCTTTCTTTCTTCTTCTTTCTTTCTTTCTTTCTGTTCCTTCTTCTACAAACCCTCTAGGTGCTGCTAACTCTCTGCCATTAACCAACGCCTGAATTCTGGAGTATTACCATAGACTAAATCTGATTTATCTTCATACACAACCATAGGGAACGAAATTGCCATTTACAACCCCATTCATTTATTTATAGTAATCTGATGGAAAATTCCATGACTTTGTATTGTTATCTTCCACATAGGACAAGTAGATGTGCAGCCACTTTCAAGGTGTTTTTGAGGCTTTTTTTTGTTTGTCTTTTAGGCAGAAAAGTTGTAAAAAACACATTGGCTTCTTGTCAATAGGAAATTAGGATCTGCAAAACAAACATTTTGTTATGCTTTTGTTGCTTTTTGCTTGTGTTTCTGGTTTGTTTTTCTTTCCTTCTGAAACATGGTTTAAATATAATATATTATTTATATATACTATTGTATATAATATATTATTCATTTATATAGCTCTATTAATTCCATAGCCCTTCACATCCATTTGCTTTAAATGTTGAGTTTTATTTGTTTTCACCCTGTATTTAGATATATAATTTTTCTATTTGGAAAAAAACACATGTATGTTGTAGGCGTGTTATTACTTTATGGTGTTTTTCCATTGTAGACCATTGTAGAGAAAATTAAAATGTGGTTAAAAAAAATCAATATAAAAATACATGAAAGATTGTGATGGAATTTTTGCATTTTTTCAGCACTTTTTGTGTATGGAGAAGCGATTTGTGGCACAATATTAAGTTACAGATGTGTTTCATGTCTGGTTGTATTTTCAGGACCTCAAAATGTATTTAAGATGCTGAAAAAAAATCCAGACTGAGCAGATTATTTTTAGTGACTTTTTTGATTATTCTTGACCGATACACTTGGTTTATACAACATTCCGCAGATAAACGTTTTGTTATTCTAATGTTCCAATCATTCTGCTGTTGAGTAAAAAAAATACATGAAAAAATATATTTTACTATATTTAGTTTTACAGGTCACTTGCCTATAAAATGACTGTGGTAGGATAATAATACACAGGAAAATAAACATACAGGCGCTTCTGTATGAATTAGAATATCATCAAAAAGTTCATTTACTTCAGTAATTCAATACATAAAGTGAAATGCATATATTATACAGAGTCATTACACACAAAGTGAGCTATTTCAAGTGTTTATTTCTGTCAATGTTGATGATTATGGCTTACAGCCGTGAAACGCATATATTATATAGAGTCATTACACACAGAGCAATCTATTTCAAGTGTTCACTTATGTTAATGTTGATGATTATGACTTACATCCGTGAAACACACATATTATATAGAGTCATTACACACAGAGTGATCTATTTCAAGTGTTCATTTATGTTAATGTTGATGATTATGGCTTACAGCCAATGAAAACTCAACTCAGAAAATTTAAGTAGGGAGGATGAAGGGTCTGTGAGATAAAATATGACCTAAATAGGTATCAGAGGCTTCACCTTGTGTGGTTGTGAGAGTCACAACCACTATAAAAGCATATCACAGCTGCTGCAGTCCTCAGCGTGGTGCACATAGAGTAGGAAGGATATAGGTTAAAAACCGCGCTGTCGTATTCCACGAGGCATCAAAGAGTGAATATAATATTGATTTATAAGTCAACGCGCTTCAGGGCTCCCAGCCCCTTCCTCAGGACAAATCATATCACATTGCCATGTTTCATGGACCCCTGAAACACGTTGACTAATGAATTAATATTATATTCACCCTTTGATGTCTCGTGGCATACAGCAGCACAGTTTTTAACCTCTCATCCCCCCTACTCTACATGCACCACGCTGGGACTGCAGCAGCCATGATCTGCTTTTATATTGGTTGTGACTCTCACAACCACACAAGGTGAAGTCTCTGATACCTATTGAGGTAATATTTTATCTCTCACACCCTTCATCCTCCCTACTTTAATTTTATGAGATAATGACCTTTGGGTTTTCATTGGCTGTAAGCCAGAATCATCAACATTAACAGAGATAAACACTTGAAATAGATCCATCTGTGTGTAATGACTCTATATAATATATGTGTTTCACTTTCTGTATTGAATTACTGAAATAAATGAACTTTTTGATGATTTTCTAATTTATTCAGATGCACTTGTATATGAATTAAAACAAAACAATAGAATAAACCCGCCAAAGGCCTTATGCGTTATTAGTGTGAGTTGGGTGATATTTTTGTACAATTATGGTGTCATTGAATTATCTACATAGTTATGAACTAGTTGGCTGCCAGGTTGGAATTAATAAATAATTAATGAATGATCTGTCAAATTACCGGTAGTTGGATTTTTAGATGCTTTTTCTAATAAAATGATGAATGTGTCCATGAAAAGGGCAATGTTATGACCAAAGCGTTGTTTTTGGTTGAAGTGTTCTCCTTGTTGGGCAGGATCGGAAAGATCTAGATCCCTGGAAAGATACGTTTTCAATGGGAAATTATTGTTCTCTAATAAACTAAAGCCAGGTTCACACAAGGGTTTACAAAAAAACAAATTGAAGGCAAATTGAATAATGCTGTTCAGGTCTATGGGCTGCGGATTTAGGCAACAGAACATGGACTTAAAGTCTACCTTCATCCTTAAATTCTATGATACCATGAAACATCCCGTTCATAAAAGAGAAACAAAACATCAAGAAAAGACAAACTAAAGACAAAAAAAGACTGAATCTTGTTTGTTGTGAGAGCAGGGGCGCCCTGAGGCGGCCCACCTACAATGAGGTGAGTTGAATTTCTGCACCTTTAAGGTTACTTGCATTTTTATTGTGTTTTATGTTTTTTCTTGGTGTGTCATGCTTTAAAACAAAAAGCTGCTTTATTTTTGATATCGCCTGGTCTTTGGCTTTGTTAACACTTCATCGATATACTTAGGCCATGTGCCGACGCCGGCGCTTTTTCAACGTATTGTAAAAATGTGCGTGTTATATTGACCAGCCAGCAAAGCCAATGTGACTTTAGGTCGGCACATTAGGTGCCTCTGTAAATACCTGCATCAGGTCAATTATTGATCCGGTTTATTGAGTTCACTCTATAATACTCCACTGTCAAAAAAAGCACCAAAAACGGACCACAAACACACGATATGTTTTTGATACATTTCTTTTCGGCAAAACAGATGCACCAAATACTGACCACAGCACACAGCGTGGGCACATCCCACATAGTCTTAGGTGCAGATTACATGTGTTTTTGATGCCATGGAATAATTAGTGCTATAATAATATTAATAATAATAATAATGTGTTTGTCACCTGTGGATATATAGCATCTAATACAAGTCTATGGGGAAAAACTCCCTGTAAATCAGAATATGAAGCATAAAAAAGAAGCGTCAGTGCATGGCTGCAACCCTGCAGAGGAGACATCAGGGAGATCACAAAGGAACAGAACCCCAAACAACAGCACACCCCAACTCTGCAGAGGAGACATCAGGGAGATCACAAAGGAACAGAACCCCAAACAACAGCACACCCCAACTCTGCAGAGGAGACATCAGGGAGATCACAAAGGAACAGAACCCCAAACAACAGCACACCCCAACTCTGCAGAGGAGACATCAGGGAGATCACAAAGGAATAGAACCCCAAACAACAGCACACCCCAACTCTGCAGAGGAGACATCAGGGAGATCACAAAGGAACAGAACCCCAAACAACAGCACACCCCAACTCTGCAGAGGAGACATCAGGGAGATCACAAAGGAACAGAACCCCAAACAACAGCACACCCCAACTCTGCAGAGGAGACATCAGGGAGATCACAAAGGAATAGAACCCCAAACAACAGCACACCCCAACTCTGCAGAGGAGACATCAGGGAGATCACAAAGGAACAGAACCCCAAACAACAGCACACCCCAACTCTGCAGAGGAGACATCAGGGAGATCACAAAGGAACAGAACCCCAAACAACAGCACACCCCAACTCTGCAGAGGAGACATCAGGGAGATCACAAAGGAATAGAACCCCAAACAACAGCACACCCCAACTCTGCAGAGGAGACATCAGGGAGATCACAAAGGAATAGAACCCCAAACGTCAGGGGTTTTCAGTTGCTCTAACGACGTCGTTGTGTGTGACACGTGGATCTTACAAGCGATAAGTGGTCAGATCATTCATCGCAGATGTGAGATCCGGGCTCCATATCAGATGATGTGGATCCTGCAATCTGCTGCACCGTTCAGTGTGACACCGCCATAACCGATCTCCTTTATGATTTCTCCTATTCACATCATTGACAAGATTCAATCGCTGGTTGTGTGAACGATCCCTGCACGTAACATCGCTGCTGCGTCCTGAACGTTATCTATACATGTGACACCTCAATAACGATGTGTCCACGAGCCGCACCCCTGAGATCGTAGGTGAGATCGCTCACAACATCGTAGTGTATGACGGCCCCTTATCTCACATTTGGTTTTTTAGCCTCTACCAGTCCTGCTTTTCCTCCTCTTGTTTTGAACCCTTCAAAATTAGGATCAGTCTAATTTTATTCTTTTGTAGCAGAAAAGCTATCAATCTGTTTATGCAAATTTCATTGCAAATCCAAACTTTAATATATATATGCAAATGATCTAAATATATCTCATTTTGGATTAAACCTTTCGAAGATAACCAAAACATGAAGTGTTAAGCTGTGGATTATTCCGTCTAATATTTGCATGGTTAGGGATATAGATACATTATGTTATCTTATCACTGTGCTGGAATAATATTATTGGACCCTGTTCTAACAATGTATATATCCATGTGGGTGGTCTGTGCAGGAGGGTCTACAGATGGGGGCACCAATTGGTGAAGGGAAAGGGTTAAAGCCACAAATAAACAAGGGGACAGGTGCTGTAATGAGCCGGTAAACAAATTCATCTCCATCATCCAAACTATTACATCCGTCAGCTCTGTTACAGCCTTTGATCTGGTGACACATTTATGTTAGAAAGTTCTCTTATTTTGTGAAACATTTGAACATATTATGTAAATTATCATATGGATCATGTCTTAGGCTAGATAGATAGATAGACAGACAGACAGACAGACAGACAGACAGACAGATAGATAGATAGATAGACAGACAGACAGACAGATAGACAGACAGACAGACAGACAGATAGATAGATAGATAGATAGATAGATAGATAGATAGATAGCTCTCAGTGGGAGAGACACAATAATGATCTTGTAGTTGTGATATCTTTTAATGGCTAAGAAAAATATAATAAATGATATTACAAAGCAGCCAGCTCTCGAGACTGCTTACGTCTCTTCATCAGGCATAGTGTAACAAAGTATCTGAACAAACATATAGTTGTTGATATATATGTACAGATTAATGTGTTGTATATGTATATACTTATTTATGTTCGTTTAGACACCATGCCTGATGAAGAGACGTAAGCAGTCTCGAGAGCTGGCTGCTTTATAACACCAGTTACTTTATTTTTTTTAGCCATTAAAAGGTATCACAACTACAAGATCATTATTGTGTTTCTCCCACTAAGAGCAAGCAATCTTTTTTCAACTGGCTAACACTGTACCAAAACTTTTTTCTTCTTAGGCTATATTTAAATATCTTATAATATATGGTAGAAAATTAAAATAACTAAGAATATCTGTTATGAGTCTCCTCCTCATCCCATGTCTGTCTGTCTGTATGTCCACAATCTAGTGGTGTAAGTGAATGTACATATATATTGGGCTTTATTTCAGTATTTGCACTTTGTATTAGTCACTTTCTCATTGACACAAACAGTGAATAATTCATGTAATCAAACACAGATATCTCTATCTTGTGTCCACCGCTGTGTCTTGGTCATTGATCTATAAACAACTCTCCTGCATAGCAACTAAAGAAAAATGTATGGAAATTTATTGACATAAGTCAAATGTTACACTGTTCTATCATCATCATTATCATCATCATCCTGGATTTCTCAAGCATGCTTGAGAAAGACCTAAAGGGTTGAAATGTTGCATCACAGGAGGCTGGATTAAACTTTGTCTATCTATCTGCCTGTCTGTCTGTCTGTCTGTCTGTCTGTCTGTCTATCTATCTATCTATCTATCTATCTATCTATCTATCTATCTATCTACCGTGTTTCCCCGATAGTAAGGCCCCCCCGATTGTAAGGCCGCCTGGGGGTAAAGGGGGGGCCTGCCAATGTAAGGCCTCCCCCGATTATAAGGCCTTACAATCGGGGGGGCCAATATAAGGCCGCTAGCGGAGGGGGGGGGGAGCGGGAGCGGGTCGCACGTCACGTGCGCCCGCTCATTACATATGCACTGCATCCCCCTGTCAATCAGCGACAGGGGGAGCAGTGCATTATACAGTATATATGGGCCCCCTATTGCTGGCACACTCCCCCCTGTTATGAGGCCCCCACCGCTGCTGCTGCTGAAGAGATCTTACCCTCCAGGGTCTTCTTGCAGCGCGTCCATCCGTCCTCTGTACTCGCTCGGCGGTCTCCCGGATCATGTGACCCGTCGCAGCGCATGACGTCATCGCGACTGCGACGGGCCGGTCACATGATCCGGGAGACCGCCGAGCGAGTACAGAGGACGGATGGACGCGCTGCAAGAAGACCCTGGAGGGTAAGATCTCTTCAGCAGCAGCAGCGGTGGGGGCCTCATAACAGGGGGGAGTGTGCCAGCAATAGGGGGCCCATATATACTGTATAATGCACTGCTCCCCCTGTCGCTGATTGACAGGGGGATGCAGTGCATATGTAATGAGCGGGCGCACGTGACGTGCGACCCGCTCCCGCAGTGTCCCAGCAGGAGGGGGCCTGTAGGCCACACTGCTGGGGCACCCAATGTAAGGCCCCCCCCGAAAGTAAGGCCGGGGGCCACTTTTGGCCCCCAAAAGAATGTAAGACAGGGCCTTACTTTCGGGGAAACACGGTATCTATCTATCTATCTATCAAACTATCTATCTATCTATCTATCTATCTATCTATCTATCCAACTATCTATCTATCTATCTATCTATCTATCTATCTATCTAGAGAAAAACGTTCACAGCAGCACACAGTCACTGCCAATCATGTGTGTATATATACATATAGATAGAAGTAAAACACCTATGCATTTGAGAAAAAAATATAAAAACATGCGGTTTTTCAAAAAACTCAATTTATGGATTTTTTTTAGATATTTTATCTTTGTAAAGTAAGGTTCTTAGTAGACATATTGGCCAATACCTGTTTGCCCATCAACCGCGGCAAGGTGACCTTAGATGTGATGGGTGTTATATTTTTTCTCAAACGCATAGGTGTTTTACTTCTATCTATCTATATGTATATACACACATGATTGGCAGTGACTGTGTGCTGCTGTGAACTCTTTTTCTGTATATTGTTCAGTATTGCAGCTTGCACCAGTTCAGACTAGACCTTGAGTGCTGTTTAACTTTTTTTTGGTTTCTATATGATTGTTGGAGTTACTGGCTCCACAGCTTGACTCTGCACCCCTATCGACCCCAGGTGGTCTTTGATTGAAGGGAGTCCTCCCACTTTCATAAAAATGTTAAAAATGGAGGCTTAGCTGAGCCCAAGCAATGTGTGACATGGTAGGAAAGGGACCCTTCAGATCTAAGGTCACCTTGCCGTGGTTGATGGACAAACAGGTATTGGCCAATATGTGTACTAAGAATCTTATTTTACAAAGATAAAATATCAAAAAAAAAATCCAAAAATTTAGTTTTTTTTTAAAAAGCACTGTTTTTATGTATTTTTCTCAAATGCATAGGTGTTTCACTTCTATCTATCTATATGTATGTATACACGCATGTTTGACAGTGACTGTAGCTGCTGTGAACTTTTTTCTGTGTATTGTTCAGTATTGCAGCTTGCACCAGTTCAGACTAGACCTTGAGTGCTGTTTAGCTATTTTTGGTTTCTATCTATCTATCTATCTATCTATCTATCTATCTATCTATCTATCTATCTATCTTCTATCTAAGGCCGTGTGCACACCAAGCATTTTTGCCATGTTTTTTTCTGCTGCAAAACCTGATATTTTGTTATTAATTAATCATTTCTAGCTGTAAATAACTTGCACTTTTTGTTGTGGTTTTGTAAGGTTTTGTTGCGTTCTTTTGCTGTGTTTTTGTGTCCTGTGCATTTTTATTGCACCAAAAACGTAGTAAAACCTGACTTCTGCGTTTTTGCTCTTCCTCATTGCTTTATATGGCTGAAATAAACGCTGAAAGAATTGACACGCTGCTTCTTTTAAACACGCAGCAAAAATCAAGCAGAATCCCATTGCAGTCAAGAACAAAAAATCAATGTGTGCTTGACTTTTCCTCAATCTCACAGGCTTTTGTGTGAATTAATAACACTCATTTTTTTTTTTTGCAAGGAAAAAGAAACCATGCTAAAAACTGCAGCAAAATGGCCCTGTGTGAACCTAGCCTTACACTTCATGATGTCTGAGATGACTTTTTCCTACACAGATCAGTAGGGGGTTACCAGAACTCTGACATCACCTTTGTTAGCCCGGATGGATGATGTCATCTCCCTCCAGCCACCATCATCTGCCAGTTCGGTATTTATTGCAGTCTGGGCTCATTAAGAACTTTTTTTGTTCATGGGTCCTATGTTCTACCTACACAAAGTGGTCAGAGATCAGGGAGTGAGGAATAGCAGAATCCACATGAATCCTCCTGCTGTAATTGATGCCATCACTACCCGCCATTACAGTAACGTCAGCTCCACATTTGCAGAAAACGTTACACCGCATCTCTCATCAGTAAAGCCCTGTGCAGCTTTGTATAATGGAGGTATTTTATGAACTGCACGTAGCGCTGGGGGCTCACACTAGGGCCCAAATGCCTGTAGGGGCCAAAACTACACAACAGTATTATAAATGGCATACGGTGCAAGTCAGCAGCCCAGGAGCTTCAGGTTACAGTCTGCAGAACAAGGTGGTCCTGACCGGATCCAAGATAAAATATGAGTACATTACTATAGTATAGAAATGTCATACAGAAAGAAAAAAAGAATAAAGCCCAATAATGAACAATCAACTCATAAGAAGAAAAGTGGAAGTGTCTGTAGAGGCAAAGTGATCTGACCTCCTCCAGGATAATGGGATGGCTCTGCAACCATAACATTTATTTAAAGCTATAGTTGAAACTCTATGAGCTCTGGCAATCAGCATCGTAAAAAGTCTGTCCACTCATTACTGAGTGCTTCCAGATTTATCTATCTATCTATCTATCTATCTATCTATCTATCTATCTATCTATCTATCTATCTATCTATCTTCTTATCTATCTATGTGGGGCCTTCCATGAAATCATTGCACCCCATAATAAAAGCCAAAAATAATCCATGGTGTAGCCAAGCTCACGGCACAAACATGGAGTCACTCAAGTTTTAAAGAAAGGTAAAAGAACACATGTCCACAAATAGCGCCCCTTCTACTGAAGCCCCAACGTTTTTTTCACCCACTATGATACCTCATGGCTCCTGTACATTATGGTGCTCCCCAAAATGATCTTTCACACACAGTAGGTGTAAGTGGGTGTCCAGTGCCATCTGGAGGTGTCATCGTCACCCTGCCCCTGAAGACATCTTTGTGTTATAATCTGTGCGTATTTTAGGTGTTATTCTATTTGAGACAATTTGTGTGAATTGTGCGTGTAGTTTCATTAACCGCCACTAAAAGCCATTGTGTTTAGCAAAGGTCCACAGAAAGTGTGGGTACATTTTAGAGGAGTGGCAATAGTTAATCATCCCTGCTGTATTGGTGGACCTGCTGAATTCAGAATAGACTGTGGCCTTTGGGTGGGACTGTTCCTTAATGTTCTTAATGGACTGTGCCCAAATGCCCTTAAATGGACTCTGCCAATCATTTTGGGACTCTGTTATGGGTCCTCTGAACTAGTGTAGGAGAAGGTGGAAAGAAGTAAAACAGATTACCCTAGGCTCCTCCTGGATTCATGAGTTCATTTTAAGCCCTTGGACAAGAAGGGGTGCTGTGCTGTTAATGGCCAGTGGCCTGCTGTTTTATAAAAAGAATGGACTTGGACTTTGTTTTTCTGGGGTCTCAACCTAGTGGCACCAGGGTCAGGACAACCCAAAGAAAGAAGATGTCTATGGTTGCAGAACTCTGGAGAAGAGAATACTTTATAATGTTTTACCTGTGTTTTATGTGTCATCTTACACATGATGTCTTTCAGGGTTCCACTATGGCCGAGGACGGCCATGATTACAGAGGGGAGGTATGTAAGGGGTGTCCAGTGCCCTCTGGAGGTGTCATCATCATCTTGACCCTGAAGACATCATTGTATTTTAATCTGTGTGTATTTTAGGTGTTATTCTATTTGAGATATTTCAATTGTGTGTGTAATTTCATTAACCACCACTAATTGCCACTGTGTTTAGTCTAGGTACACAGAACGTGTGGGCACATTTTAGAGGGGTGGCAAAATTAATCTGTAGGCACTTTGGGGTGGGGGGGGGGTTGGTTTTGATTCAGGGATGGTAGAAGTCAGTCAGAGGGTGAGAAGAGTCACAAGAGGAAAGTGTTATATTGCAGTGGGGACCTTATAGCAGTATAGCAGTAGAACCTGTAAAAGGAAACCTATGTGAGGTGACAGGGATAACAGAGTTGGGCAAGTTGGAGTGGACCTGAAGGAAGAGTGAGGCACAGATTTGAGTGAGTTCAGTGTTGCTCAGGCCTGGAGGACCTAGTTAAGTGAGAGTGCAGCTCGGCCTAAGAATGTAGAAGAGAGAGACTTTGAAGAGAGTGGGACTTTGAAGTGGATCACTGTCTGTTGCAGTGGACCAAGAATGCAATGTAACACATTGACCAGTGGGTTCTGACGTCCTAAAGACCGATTGCTAACTCAACTTGCCAGTCAGTGAACAATTCACAAGAAGAAGGCCATTAACAGTAACCATTATGTTTGAGCCTCTGTCCTGCACAGAAGGTAAAATGAAGTGTGCTGCCTGTTCTTGTTCCTGTACCTGTGCATTCTGTTTACAAGTGTTGTGCCCGGTAAAGACTGCCTTGTTGATAAGAATATGTCTGTCATCCTTATCTGCGATTCCTTTGGATCGAGTGAGAAGCAGAACAGGACCAGCCTGAAGGTACCTAAAGAATCAAGACTAGCACAAACACTTATCCAGAACACTTAGTTTTATGTAGCATGCCGGGGTGAACCCATCACAGTACAAGCCTATGGCAAATCCAACCCCAGCGAACTCCAGTACTGCTTCATATGGTTAGCAAAGATTTAATTCTTCCACACAATTTGCCCCATACTACCCCCATATATACAGTATGATACCCCCCAAAAAAGCCTACACAGTGCCTTTAAGATAATATGATACCCATAAAGTGCCCCCTTAATCATTATGATGTCCCCACAGTGACGCCAACACATTATAAAATACTCAAGGTCCCTAACACAGTATATTGTCTCCTCAGTGCTCTCATCTTAGTAAAATGAATTCATAGTGCCCCAACAAACTGTGATATCCCAACAGTACCCCAGTATAATATGATGTCACCATAGTGCCCACAACACACGTCCCCACAGTGCCGCAACAAAGTATAATTCCCCTACAATGCCCCCAACACAATATGAAGTCACGAGATGATGTCCCCACAGTGCATCTAATACATAATGATGTCCCCACAGTGCCCCTATACAGTATGATATCCTCATAGCTTCCCGAAAATACAATGATGTCCATGCAGTGTCTACACAGTGCCCCCAACACAGGTTGATGCCCCAGAAGTGCATCTAACTCAAAATGATGTCACATATGTTCATAAAACAGGATGACCTTCTACAGTGCCCCAACAAAGGATGATGTCCCATCAGTTCCCTCAACATGGTATAATGTTACTACAGTGCCCCCAACACAAATTGATGCCCCAACAGCGCCCTCAACACAGTATAATGCACAAACAATCCTTCACATAGTATGATGTCCTGGTAGTACCCCAACACAGTATCCTAAATGCAGTATTATGTGCCCACAATGCCTACAACATAGCATAACGCTCCCATAGTGCCACCAACACAGCATGATGCCCCTAAAATGCCTTAAACACAAGATGATGGCCCTACTGTGCTTCATCATTGTATATAGCATCACAGTGACTTCAATACAGTATAATGTTCCAACACTGCACTTATTGCATAATAATGTCCCTAATTGCCCCACGCCACATATGATATGACTATAGTGCCCCAACTCAATAGACTATTATACCCTCATAGCATGATGCCCTCACAATGATCCTCCACAATATTATGCCTTCAGAGTTCCAGCATAGCAAGTATGATGTCCCTACATTGACCCCCCCGAAGTATTATTCCCCTTAGTCCCCTCTATACATGTTATGAAGCCCCTACAATTCCCCATGCACATTATGAAGCCTCAATAGTGACCTCTCATAGAGTTATGCCATCACAGTTCTCCCCACATTGAATGATGTCCACACAGTGTGATACCCCCGCAGTGCCCTCCAAAAGTATAGATTGACAAAATAAAAGCAAAATTAACAAAAAACTAGTTAATTAGTTCTATTCCCTTAAAGTTTTACCACATTTTAAATTTTATTTAATAATAATATAGAGCAAGTGATTTTAATAAACTTTCTGATATACTTCATTAGAAAATTCTGGTTGGGTGCCATTCATAAACCCTCCACAAGGTGTCCCTACTAGACTGTGTGTGAAGCAGACACATGTTCATTCACAGTCAGATCCATATTCACACTGAATACGAACATATAACCATATAAAGGAAAGGGTGTGGGGCCTACACTGCTGACTGCTGTTGGTGAGGAAACAATGTATCAAACTACAGCACAGAGCTGAGCAATGTGAGGATGTAAACTTCTCTTTACCAGCTTCTCTGTTCTGTCATCTGGCTCCACACAGCTCAGTCACAATCTCTGTTAACCCCTTGTCAGCTGGCACATCACACGTCTCCCTATCAGCTTCTCTGAGTAGCTGTGAAATACACACACATTGCTGGCAGACACTGGCAGACTCTAGCCAGGCCCACACAGCCTTCCTTCTCGTTACTGCTGAACTCTCACACTGCTCAGTACAAGCTGCAGCACTCAGTTAGGCTTGGTGTCATTGCCTGAATAAATTGAACTCATGAACTCTCTCACTCTACCTGAACTCATAAAATCCTTATATTAATATCAGGATTATAAACAGTCATTCTGACATGGATTTTCAAAGTAAGTACATCAGCCTTATTAGATGTAACGGATTCATTTAATAATATACTCCGTTTATTTTGTGAAATCTGGTGACAATACTCTGCATTGATTAGCGGTATAGTTCTTAGCCTGATTTCCACCTCTAGTATTACATGGCTTGATCCCAAATTCCAGAACTCAATTCTTTAGCACAAGTGTTGGTGTTTCTACTCTATCTGCCATCATACTATTCTTAGACTTGCACCAAAGTACAAACCAAAAGCTCTCAGCTTGGTGATAAAGACCTGACCTTCGTACCACGTGCCAGTCATAGAGATCTTAGATTGGCGCCAACTGTGAGTCATAGAGTTCCCAGCTTGGCATCATCCATCTCTGAGTTGGGTAATAAGCGTTGAATAAACTGATCCTCAATGTTTGTACAGTTCTCTTCTTGTGTTAAGAAAATGTTTATTTCCCTTTTGTACACTGTTATGATGTTTCCTTTATATAAGAACATTCTTAACAGACACTAATGAAATCCTTTGTGTGTCTGTGCGCTAGGTCCCATTATACTGTACATGGTATAGATAAGTCCCATTTATCAGACTCCTGTCCTTGACCTCAGCTTTACTTCCGGAATTACTTGGTTTGTAGGAAGCACTTCTGTGTTGATTAATGATTAATGAGACTTGTGACATTATGTCCATGTAGTACTTTACCTACCTCCAAGTGTATATTATATTATACTAAAGCATAGTCTGGTTGCATGATAATACAATGCTCCTAAACCATACTGATACTATAGTTTTCCCTTAGATTTTGAGCCCCAATGGGAACAGGGAACAATGTGAGTGATGACCTAAACTCTTCACTTGTCTTCCAATGGTAAGTGGTACAGTACACTACATTTTCTTTTAAGTAAATTCCTATATTCTATATTCTACTAGGCACAACTTCAATCTTTGTATTATTAAATAAACCAAAGTGTTTCCCCACTAAAAAGACAGTGAATGAAGACTTGCTTTAATCCCCTTTCACATCAGTGTTTTTCACTGATTGTGGCAGATCCCGAAACTGCAATTTAATCACATCATTTAGACCTGATGAGGCTGGTGTACCTGATGTAAAAAGCCATATCAATCATGGTTTTAAAGTCAATCTCTTTCCATCTATCCTGATTGACAGCATCTAAGTGATCCTTCTCCGTGCTCCGGAATCTCTGCCCATCTCGTTTGATTGCCAGCTCCTCAGTGTCCTTACTCCCTGCTGATGCACAATCATTTCTTCTATACCATTACCTGTATAGCCTGATTTCCAGCTCCTTATGGCCGTGTCACACGTGTCAATATCGCTAGCGACATTGCCGAAAAGTGACGCATCAGCGATGTCGCTAGCGATATTGCAAGTGCGTCGTGCTGTGTGACAGCGCGACGCGACTGAGAATTATCGCTGGTCGCAGGTTGACAGGTTTATGAACATGTTCATAAATCTGTCAATCTGCAACCAGCGATTAGGCTGGATCGCGCCGTCTGACACCGCAATAGCGATGTTGACGGCGATCCAGCCTATACCGCAGCATTGCCGCGGGTCACTTGCTGGGTTGATCCCAGCCCAGCGAGCGATGGCTCCCCCCGCATCGCTGCAGCGTCACCGGCAACATCCTGCCGTGTGACACCAAGGCTGCGATGTCAGAAGCGACCGCGCACCCGCACATCGCTTCCGTCATCACAGCCTTGGTCGACACGTGTGACCATACCATCAGTGTCCCTCCTACCTGCTGCTGAATCTCCACCAATGTAGCTTGATTGACAGCTCCTCTGTGCCCCTTCTCCTGCAAAATCTCTGCCTAACTGCCTGCTCATCATTGTATCTTTGTTTGCTGCCTAATCTTTGCCAATCTAATTTGATTCACAGCACTTTATCGTCCCTACTCCCTGCTACTGCAGACATCTCTAGCCACATAGACTGACTGACAGTTCCTCAATGTCCTTATTAGCTGCTGCAGGATATCGTGATGGATATCACGACCGTAGCACATGTATCCAGCTCCAATTGGCAGCAATGCTTCTTAGGAAAGTTCCTCAAATTTACATGATGGATATCATGACCCTAGAGTGTGTATCCAGCTCAAATCTCTATAGTCCATCAATAAGCTTCAGGAGGGGATCCGCAGGCTGAGCGCAGGCACTGCAAGTCCCTATGTTTAACATGGGGACACAGGTGCCTGCGCTCTGATGCAGATTGTGCTCACCCATTCACTGCAATGTATGATTTGTACACATGCGGATGCATGCGCACAAATCATATATTCTCATCCGCACCCTGAACGTGAGATGTCATACATTGTAGTGAATGGGTGCACACAGGGTGCGCACGCCAATCTGCATTAGAGCGCAGGCACCTGCGTCCCATGTTAAACATAGGGGCGGTGCCTGCACTCAGCTTGCGCTTCCCTGCCGCAATACGCAGTGGTGAGGAGCGCAAGTGTGAAGCCAGCCTAACTCAAACATGTAGCTCATTGTTCCAGAAGCCTGATCTCTACATCAGAGGACATGGAGGCCAACTATGATGACACATTGCTACCACCCCTTCCCCCTTACAATTGTGCTCAGACAAGTGACCCCAAACTGACAAAGAAGCAAATCTCCTATAAACACAGCAGTAATATTAATGTAACCAGCACCCCATGCGGTAAAAAGTCTGATGTACGTCCATTGGTCCAATAGTCTTTCATCTGTGGCCAACTCCTCACCGCACCAATCCGAGCATCCAACTAATCATTCTGAGTACGAAGCACTCGAGCATGATAGTACTCGTTCATCATTAGTTCTAATATTTGCAACCAAAACTATTTGGGGAATTACTATATTTTTATTTTATACTGTATGTACGAGAACATGACAAAAATTGCTTAGAAGAAAAAAAGGTTTGGTGCCGTGTTAGCCAGTTGAAAAATTATTGATTGCTCTCAGTGTGAGAAACACAATAATAATCTATCTTGTACCTGTGATACCTTTTAATGGCTAAGAAAAATAAAGTAACTGATGTTACAAAGCAGCAAGCTCTCGAGACTGCTTACATCTCTTCATCAGGCATGGTTTAACATAGTCTGAATCACAAAAAACAGTCAAACAAACGTGTAAAAATACTCTGTTGTAAAAAAACACAGTAAAAAGCAAGTGCTGATGAAAAAGTAAAATACAGGGTATTTAGTTGATATGTTTTTTGCAAAAAATGTATACTAAGCTGCTCTACCAACTTCAAGGTAACCCATATCAGAGCAGTCCCTATCTGATGTATTTTTAACCTGACCATGTGTATTGGTACCTAAAATGAGCAGGATCCAGACAGGTCCAATGTCTGACTTGGACTGACTGCAGAAGACAGCTTTTTATGTACAGGGCTCAAAGGGGAGGGGTGGGAGACTCCCCAATCTTGCAGAAACAAGGAATAATTTAGACAAAAACTAATGAACCATGCACACAGTGAACACATCTGATACGGGTTACCTTGAAGTTGGTAGAGTAGCTTAGTATACATTTTTTGCCAAAAACGTATCAAGAGTATTTTTACACGTTTGACTGTTTATTGTGATTCAGTCTTTTGATGGTGTGAACACTGTCCTACAGACGTATTCACTGTGTGCATGGTTCATTAGTTTTTGTCTATGGTGTAACAAAGTGTCTGAAGAAACATATAGTTGTTGATACATAATTATTGATATTTATTTATATATGTCTTGATATATGTGTTTTTTCAGACACTTTGTTACACCATGCCTGATAAAGAGATGTAAGCAGTCTTGAGAGCTTGCTACTTTGTATCAATGACTTTATTTTTGATGGCTATTAAAAGATATCACAACTGCAAGATTATTATTTTGTTTCTCCCATTGAGAGCAATCAATGTAGTTTACAAACATGTAAATACCAGCAGAGTTTTATTTGTAATCTAGAATTAAATGACGATTTAAGTGAACCAAAAAAGATCGACAGATTTTTTTTGTTTTAACTGTGAAAAACGTTCTCTAGAAAATAAATAACTCCAGCACGAGAAGGGTTATTTTTTTTTTCTTCCAAAAGAACTTTTGCCCTTAGTAATCTGAGAGGCGGATCTGCTCATCCTGGAAATGGCCGGCCTTGTGGGATTACACAGATCATTTAATATACTACAACAGTTTTATTTCATGCTATTTAGTGCCACGCTGCTTCATTTATAAGAGAACATTAATAGTCTTCCCAGGCATTTGGCACATGATATGTCAATCTCCTGGGGAGGGCAGTTCACTCAGCTAGCCGACCTCACCCAGCTACAAAATCCAGCATCAAGCATCCGATGTGTGATATGTTGCATTTGATATGTTGCATTTATTCATACATCTATGTTTACCTGTGTTGCGTCTTTTTAATTTAACATTGGCAATTCTTCAAACATTTTTGCTGTAGTTTTCCCTCATTGGGATAAAACTGTTTACATTTTTCTAAGATTCTATTTTAAAATCCTATCTACATGTGTATGTGCTGGGCCATTTCCAGTAAATACCTACTTATTGGCCAAACAGCATGAACATTTGTGCCATAATACCAATACGGTTCATCTTTGTCCACTTGTTGAGCGGCCAGCCATACAGCGCCTTGGTGGTCGCTGGCGAGGCAAGGCAAAGCAAGCCCTGGTTTTGCAGCATCTGCCCCCGCTGGCTCCCAAGTGCAAACGTTCAGTTTAGAGTTCAGGGCCAAAGCACATAAAGAGTCAATGATGCTCGAAAACAGTTTTTTTCCTAAAACAGTCTTGTGAAACAAGGACATTCAACTTAAAGATGACCCTTTTGGGGCATTCGTACTGGTACACTTTGCCGCGAACTGCTTCCCTTGTCCCGGTACCTCCAGACTCTCATCCATCAGTCTCAATGACGCCTGCTGTGAATACATATGGTCTCTCTTGGTTACAGCTCTTTCCCATCCACGGGGATCCATCCCAAAAGAACAATCAGGGCCACTGCTAGAAAGGAGTTCCTTTACAGGTTGCATCGTGGCGATCCAAGTCTACTGAAGTGGCACTGGATGGAACAGCCGCTGTCAAGGGATGAGCACCAACACCTGGGGGAGCACACTCACTGTATGTTCAGCTCCCTTGACCTGGATCCTTAACCCGAATCTTGGATGCCCCAGAAGGTCTATCTGAATTGAAGTAGGTTTGTGGTTCTTGTTCTCCCTTTTTGGCTCCTCTTCTCTTGGGGTTTGCCTCCTAAGACTAAACCACAGATCCTTTTTGTTAACTTGACCCCACCCCTAAGGAACTTCACTAATTACTATTAATACATTTTATAATTTAAGGGGACCAGGGAGCAGTCTTTTATCTGAGCCACTAGATGGCCACATACATATAATTAGTCTTACCATCTCTACACATTAGTACATAATACACATACACCATATTCTCCCAAGGGGGATGAAAATTATCCTTAGACCCCCTTACACACTTGATTAATCTTTAGAAACATTCTCCCTTTTTCTATGCAATGTGGATCCAGTTACGAACAATGAAATTTTGTATTATATATATGTATAGCTGATTTTGTACTTGTACATATACTTCATCATGTAAATATAATTAATTCTTAGAATCATAGAATCATTGGATGGTGGAGTTGGAAGGGAACTCCTGGGTCCTTGTGTGAAGAGACCACCTAGGTCATATGGTCCAACCCCCAGCTCAAAGCAGGATTCACTCAATCATCCCAGACAGATGTCTGTCCAGCCTCTGTATGAAGACTTCCATTGAAGGGGAACTCACCACCTCTTGTAGCCACCTTTTGAGTAGAGCCTTATACAATTTTGTGGTCATATATAGGTTTTCTCTTCCAAATAATGTTATCTGCTGCTTTTGTACCGCCCCTCTAGTCAGAGCGCTACAAAAGGGTACTGCACCCCTAACAGAAGGTGCAGTATGCTTTGTCCTGGTAGGGGGTAATAGAAGCCTGAAGCTACACAATCTGCATTCACACAGTTAGAGCAGGGGACTAAAGGGTTAACCTGATGTTTGTGAAGACCCAGTCCCGGTGGGAGGAGTGTGGGCAGAGCGAGAAAAGTATAGAGAGCAATGAGAACATGAGAGGAAGGAGAAGGGGCTCAGAGGGAGGGCACCTCAATCTGGTGACCTAGAAGAGAAAGGGGCAAATAGAGGGTTACTGAATCACCCTGGCCCAGTCTGAAGCAGGGTACATGCTGTGACGTGGATCAGAGGTCCATCCCTGAACCACAAATTACCGGCGTGGTCGATGGCTTTTTAGGAGCACGATCCAACCGCCCTACACCAAGAACGGTCTCACCAGAAGCACTAAATAGGGTTGGGTCCCCTTTGGAGAGATAAAGGGTTCCCATATCTCCTGACAGGCCTGGTTCAAGAAGTGGGATTGTGCAGGGCACCACAGAAATGGACAGAGGAAATGATAGAGAAGGAACATCAGCGGAGCTTCAGAGGGACATTACTCACTGCCAGAACCACCCGGTCCACTACCCTGATAGAAAGAACTGCATTACCCTGTAAACCTGCAGATTATTGGAGTAAAGTACCCATTCAGAGTGTGTCTGTGCTTCTCACAAAGAACTGTGATTTACCTGCCTTGCTCCACAGTGACTTCGCTGCCCTTTTCCACCATTGCTACTTTCAGTGCCCTGGGGACTAAGCCCTACCTGTAGAGGGCTACGACATCTTGCTGCCGCACATCACCCCGGAGATGCCATCACCGGACCTACAGGTGGCGTCATGAACAAGTATCATTTTATTTTATTTTCCCCTTTTTATAGTCTGCTCAAGGGCATGGACTCAGGCACCGACGACCCATGACATCCCCGTACCAGTACGCCCGAGCTCCGAGTACTCCAAGCCTTTGGCCCCAGACACTTTTGTGTCAGACATGGGGCCAATGTAGGTTGTTCTGTTTGGCAAGTCTTATTAGGGAGCGTGTCAAGCTCCAAAACTATAGTCGAAAGCTACATTTTTTGACTGATTTTGAAACAGCTTAGCAGGAAAAGTCATACAATTTGCAAGATTACACAAAATGTGCACCAAAATATCTGGCGTACATATCATTCCAGGGGGAAAGGAGTTGCTTAAAATTACATTTCATGAATCTATATGAAATATTTGTAAAATGAGAAATTGAAACCACATTAGACAACTTGAAAAAAGCTTTTAAATAAAGTTTGCTACCCTTGTAATATAGTAAATAAAGTCATAAGCTGAAATACAACACATCACTGCAAAAAAGAGACCAAAAAAGTGTTAGGCCTAAAATGTAGCTTTTATTATTCAGTGTATAATTTACAATTCATGTATATACAAATGGTTAAAATACAAATACTACAGAATGCAGGGAACAATATGAAGAACCAGCTCAAATATACAGTAATGTATACAAAGGCTATTTAACTTAATGAAAAATAAGGAAGTTTGGATGAAATGTGCGTTTGGGAAGCTGGGATGCATATAATGGTATTCATACAGCAAGTTTCTTGCTGCTTTCTAACTATGTAGGTCCATATGCATCTCTGAACACCTCTAACTGTCATCTCCCATTGGGTTCAAGGTCTACGACCCCTTGATCTTTTATACGGTTTATTTTTCATCATATGCTTTTAGGGCCTATCGTCTTCTCATATGTATATATATACAGTGCCTACAAGTAGTATTCAACCCCCTGCAGATTTAGGTGGTTTGATAAGATGCAAATAAGTTAGAGCCTTCAAACTGCAAACGAGAGTAGGATTTATTAACAGAAGCAGAAATCTTACAAACCAAAAAGTTATGTTGCTCAGTTGAATTTTAATAAATTTTAAACATAAAAGTGTGGGTCAATTATTATTCAACCCCTAGGTTTAATATTTTGTGGAATAACCCTTGTTTGCAATTACAGCTAATAATCGCCTTTTATAAGACCTGATCAGGCCGGCACAGGTCTCTGGAGTTATCTTGGCCCACTCCTCCATGCAGATCTTCTCCATGTTATCTAGGTTCTTTGGGTGCCTCATGTGGACTTTAATCTTGAGCTCCTTCCACAAGTTTTCAATTGGGTTAAGGTCAGGAGACTGACTAGGCCACTCCATCACCTTGATTTTTTCCCTCTTGAACCAGGCCTTGGTTTTCTTGGCTGTGTGCTTTGGGTCGTTGTCTTGTTGGAAGATGAAATTACGACCCATCTTAAGATCCTTGATGGAGGAGCGGAGGTTCTTGGCCAAAATCTCCAGGTAGGCCGTGCTATCCATCTTCCCATGGATGCGGACCAGATGGCCAGGCCCCTTGGCTGAAAAAGAGCCCCACAGCATGATGCTGCCACCACCATGCTTGACTGTAGGGATGGTATTCTTGGGGTCGTATGCAGTGCCATGCAGTCTCCAAACGTCACGTGTGTGGTTGGCACCAAAGATCTCGATCTTGGTCTCATCAGACCATAGAATTTTAAACCAGTCTGTCTCAGAGTCCTCCAAGTGATCATGAGCAAACTGTAGACGAGCCTTGACATGACGCTTTGAAAGTAAAGGTACCTTACGGGCTCGTCTGGAACGGAGACCATTGCGGTGGAGTACGTTACTTATGGTATTGACTGAAACCAATGTCCCCACTGCCATGAGATCTTCCCGGAGCTCCTTCCTTGTTGTCCTTGGGTTAGCCTTGACTCTTCGGACAAGCCTGGCCTCGGCACAGGAGGAAACTTTCAAAGGCTGTCCAGGCGGTGGAAGGCTAACAGTAGTTCCATAAGCCTTCCACTTCCGGATGATGCTCCCAACAGTGGAGACAGGTAGGTCCAACTCCTTGAAAAGGGTTTTGTACCCCTTGCCAGCCTTGTGACCCTCCACGATCTTGTCTCTGATGGCCTTGGAATGCTCCTTTGTCTTTCCCATGTTGACCATGTATGAGTGCTGTTCACAAGTTTGGGGAGGGTCTTAAATAGTCAGAAAAGGCTGGCAAAAGAGATAATTAATCCACACATGTGAAGCTCATTGTTCTTTGTGCCTGAACTACTTCTTAATACTTTAGGGGGACCAAACAGAATGCTGGTGGTTTGAGGGGTTGAATAATAATTGACCCACACTTTTATGTTTAAAATTTATTAAAATTCAACTGAGCAACATAACTTTTTGGTTTGTAAGATTTATGCTTCTGTTAATAAATCCTACTCTCGTTTGCAGTTTGAAGGCTCTAACTTATTTGCATCTTATCAAACCACCTAAATCTGCAGGGGGTTGAATACTACTTGTAGGCACTGTATATATATATATATATATCCATGTATATGTATATATATATATCCAGGTTGGGAACTCTATATCCCTCACACCCATCTGATAATTGTCATGTTATAAGCACAAATATACAATAATGTATACAATGATTCTTTACCCTACTGAAAACTAAGGAAGTACCGCCGAAACATGCGTTGGGGTGGCAGGGACAGACGGACATGCTGGCATTCATATCTAGTAAGCTTCTTGCAGCAATCTATGTAGGTTCTTATGCTTCTTGAATACCTTTAACTGTCATACCCTATTGGGTTATAGGTCTATGACCTCTTGATCTTCTTTATGGTTGATTTCTCATTGTATGTGTTTAGGACCTGTTTCCTTTTCTTTTATACATATACTGTATATATCTAGGTTGGGAACTCTATATCCCTCACACTCAGCTGATAATTGTCATGTTATCAGCACAAATATACAACAAAGCATGCAATGCTTATTTATCCTAATGAAAACTAATGAAGGACTGACGAACCGTGTGTTGGGGTGTCGGGGACATGCTGGCATTCATATACAGTAAGTATCTTGCTGCAATCTAACTATGTAATTCATATGCCTCCCTTAACAACTTCAACTGTCATCCCTTATTGGGTTATAGGTCTATGACCCCTTGATCTTCTGTAAGGTTGATTTCTCATCATATGTGTTTAGGGCCTATATATATATATATATATATATATATGTATACATATATATTATATATATATATATATATATATATATATATATATACCTAGGTTGGGAACTCTATGTCCCTCACGCCCATCTGTTAATTGTAACGTTATCAGCACGTATATACAAGAATGTGTACAATGCTCATTTACTCTAATGAAAACTAAGGATGTACCGATGAAACGTGCGTTGGTGTGGCAGGGAAACACTGTGTTATACGCACAGTATAAAAGTTTTCTTTAGGGTAAATAGGCATGATATACATTATTGTTCTCCATCTTGTCCCCTGCATTCTGTAGTGTTCGTATTTTAACCATTTGTTTATACATACATTTTAAATTATACACTAAATAGCAAAAGTAAAATTTTAGGCTTAATACTTTTTTGGTTCCTTCTTTGTTGTGATAAGTTGAAAAGAGGTGCAAATCTATGGGTACCGTCACACGAAGTGACATTGCCGGGGATATCGGCGGCGACGCACGGGAGTGCGCATGTTTTTGCCGTCCCGCCAGCGTTGCCGTTGCGTGTTTACACGCGTCGATACCTCCGGCGACACACCGGCGATGTTACAGGTGCCATCGCCGCTGGGGTGTCCACAAACCCCAGCGACAATCCTGTAACATGGGAACCTATGGCTCCCTTCACCTGTAACATCGGCAATCACCATGTTACATGGGGCGATGTGTACACATTGCCCCATAGTGCTCACCTGGTTCCAGAGCAGTGCTGCGAAACCAGGCGACCACTCACAGCCGATTTTTTGGCACCAAATCCCCTCTTTACACGGGGTGACTCGGTGGCGATGACGTCGCCGATAGGCCACGCCCCTGCGTCGCCTACGGAATCGCCGTCGATATCACCTCATGTGACGGTACTCCATGACTTTGTTGCAACTCAAGAAGTCACTTAGGCTGCCTTCACACTTGCAGATGCATCTGCAGCGTTTTGCAGATGCATCTGCAAGTATCAGCATGCAGACCGCGGTCCCTATGTTTATAATGGGGCGCACCGCGGTCTGAATGCTCTCATTCATTCCTATATGTGAGCCGTAAGCAGGCGT
Organism: Allobates femoralis; assembly: GCA_033576535.1. Taxonomy (NCBI): domain Eukaryota; kingdom Metazoa; phylum Chordata; class Amphibia; order Anura; family Aromobatidae; genus Allobates; species Allobates femoralis. The sequence continues at coordinate 163,174,663 of JARQOC010000007.1, read as the reverse complement.
ATGCCTGCTGACAGATCACACTCTCCCGCCCCGCACCTTGGACGCAACATCTCGCGTCCATAGTGCGGGCGGGAGAGTGTGATCTGTAAGCAGGCATACGCCTGCTTACGGCTCACATATAGGAATGAATGAGAGCATTCACACCACGGCCGCGGTCTGCATGCTGATACTTGCAGATGCATCTGCAAAACGCTGCAGATGCATCTGCAAGTGTGAAGCCAGCCTAATCGAGAGGATTTCATGTCCCTAAACTACAATGCTGAATAGGGCATTTTTTTTTGGGGAGGCCTTTGTATTGGAAAGTGAAGTCTTCAGTCTGCTGTGCTTTACCATGCATACAGTAGTAATAAAAAGTCGGACACCCTTTCGGCTTTCGCTGTGTAAATGGATCCCTGTGGATTTGTTTGACGTGAAGAGCTTTTCCCAGTCTGCACAGAACCTTACACTTTATATTCTGGAAAATGAAATCACTTTGGGTTTTTTGCCCTCCCTTGTCCTGGCCCTGAACTTAATTCACATTTTCAAGAACTATATGAAAATAACTGGTATTAAGTGATTCCCAAAAACAAGGAGCAGAGTTCTGAAGAGATCAGTTACTCAGCAGCTGTAACTAGTTTTAGGCATATAAATGGATTCACACGTTACATTGTGCACAGAAATAAGCTTTTCCTTTATGGAATGTTCAGGAGTCTCCAGTAAAATAACATTCTGTAACATTTTGGTGACCTTGAGTTTTAGAAATGTAGGAAGTGTATTTTTGGCATAGCCATTTCAATATATGTTAGATTACAATCACAGGTGTGGCCAGAATTAAATCAGTTGACTATGAAATAAATAAAGGTGTACATTTAATCCAACAGTGCCGGTAATGCTGTGCTGCAGATTCTGTCATATCCTATGGGAGGAACAGAGCTGCAGCCATTTCTAGTTCTTCCACCAATAAGATGGACATCTTCTTGAAAACCAATAGATGCTATTTTTTTAGGAAAACCTGTCCCCTCTGAAAACAACATTTACCTACAGATATGGCATTAATCCGCAGCTAAATATTGTTACAATGTTGCCACTGAAAGTGCAGCTACTGGGAGAAAATTAACTTTTTTCTTCCCAGGAGACTCTGTCTTGTAGTCATAAATGGAGCAGCTACAGTCATGGCTCAACAAGCCACTCACTAAACTGTGAACATAGCCGTAATCACTCCCCTGCACTGTGATTGACAGCTCGGGGGCCATGAATATGGGCAGAGCAAACTGTCAATCAAAGGCTAGGGTTGTGCTTATAATAAAGTGTGTGGTCACTGTAGACGCCCGCTCCGTGCACACTTCCTTTACTGAAAGCCTGTAGCTACCAACAGGAATAAAGTTCATTTTCTCACAGTAGCCTCCCTTTTATTTAGGCCTTTTTCACATATCCATGTTTCTGGGACGTGTGGTGACACGCCCCTCAAGGGCCTTAGGATACTCGGAATCGGGCTTTGAAGCTTCTTGGGAATCACGGAGGTCAAAACCCGGCTCCGTGACCCTGGCAATGTGATTAAACGTTTGTGGTGGGTGACTCTCTTCTTTGGGGAAGTTCATGAGGATAGGGAGTTTCATTGGGGAGAGGATGACCGGACCTGGGTGGTGACGCCACCCACAGGTTATGGCTATGAATGGCTGACGCTGCACTACAGTTCCTCTGAGGCCGATGGTGATGATGCAGCAGAGTTGTTATGCCCTCTACGGGTAGGGCTGACCCCCAGGCAGCAGGTGTTATCAGTGAGTTGGTGTACTGGTGTTTCAGCGCAGGGTGCACGAAAAAGGCACAGACACAGCAGGGTGCAGTCTCGACATGTTTACTCACAGCTTTGTTGTTCCAGTCACCGCAGTCATCACCGTTGTAACAACCCGCAGACTGCTGAGTCCTTGGAGATAGAGCAGAGGGGGTCCAGGTAACTCCTGAGTAAGGTGGTGGCACTAAACAGTACCCCTTTCTACTGTCCTTTCATGGTCGTCTCTTCTTCTTCACTTGCTTCACCCTCCTGCCCTGTGCCTCTCTCACAGTGCCCTGAGCAGATGACAGTGGGACCTTCCTAGGGTTACTTTGTAGTCTGTCCCTGAACCCTATATGGCCACCTTTTCAGCAGATGTGCGTGGTTTTAGCTGCGGCACCGTGGAAGCACCGCAGCATCCAAATTACTAGCTGAGCCTGGTTGTTCTCCACTAGTTTGGGGCTTGGTTCCCCTACTGCGGCCTAGTCCCTTTACACGATTACAATCACTGTGGATGTGGGCGTCCCCTGGTGGATCGCTCACTAGCCGGGGTTCTGTCTTCTGGAGCACCCTCGTTCTCTCTTTCTCTCCCAGGGCTTAGGACGAGCTCCCACTGGCTCCAGTCCCCTGGTCTTCTCTTTACAAATGTTACTCTTCTACTGACACTGTGGCCCTCACAGGCTCCTGCCAAAGACTCTCTACCAACTAAAAAAAAAATAAAAAAGTCTCTGTCGTTTTATGAGGCATTCCCCTTGTAGTGAAAGCTGGAGGTCACTAGGACCCAGTTGATCCCTTACCTTGAGCTGTCTATATATTCCTCTTGACTCCCAGGATGCACTGCTGGTGATAGCTTGTCAGGTGTTTGGAGAAAGCTTTTCAGCTCAGCAGTGTATCCTGGAGTTTCTGTTGAATTGCTGTGTGGATGTTCTCAAGCTAAGTGTTTCTTTCCTTCCCTCTTTGTTTGTTTACATTGTGTTTATCTTTAGTTGGTAGCTGGGCTAACTAGTGTTCACCCGCTCTTATCCTTATTTAGTAGTAGTTCGGGGTCAGTCAAGGAATAGGTATCCTGGCGGCAACAGTTGCGGAAACTGTATAGGGACGTTAGTCTTGGAACTTGCTATCTACCTTATGGAGACAGCTAAGTAGGTGAGGAGATTGTAGCCATATCCCCCCTCTAGGAGATATGCAAATTTGCACTTCACTAAGGAAGTGGAATAACTCCAGTGCCACCTTTAAGCAGCTCCTCAAAGTCATAATCGCTTTCCAGCAAGCTTTTAAATATGACTAAGGGATTTGTGCCAGATCAGAACCCCAAACTACAGACGCTGCGTTTCGGGGTAACTGCCCCTCATCAGTGTAGTGTGTGGGATGCAGGGTGAAGACGGGCCAGAGTCCAATATGGACACAGTGCAGCAGACAGCACTTTATGTGCTTGGCTCAGAGAAGGAGGGGTGGGGCACTCCCTGTCTTGCTAAACAAGAGAATAAATGAAAAACTGCAACTGAGCCAGGGCACAATGTTAACGGGTCTGTTGGACTGCGTTCACACCACCACAAAAAACTAACTAAGTGCCCTGTTTTTGAAACTGTTTTTTACTAAGCACTTGCTTTTTATTATTACCTTTTTATAGCAGTGTACTTTCACACATTTGTTATACTGTTTTTTTCTGTGGTCTAGTTATGTGGTGGTGTGAACGCAGTCCTACAGACCCGTTCACATTGTGCCCTGGCTCAGTAGCAGTTTTTAATTTATTCTCTTGTTTAGCAAGACAGGGAGTTCCCCACCCCCTCCTTTTCTCAGCCAGGCACATAAAGTGCTGTCTGTGTCCATATTGGACTCTGGCCCGTCTTCACCCTGCATCCATGAGGTATACTTATGCAGGATCAGGTTTTAAATTAGTTACATAGGACTGTTCTGATTAGGGTCACCGTGGCGAGGTGGAACGGCTTACGTACATTTTTTGCAAAAAACGTATTAACTAAGTACCCCATTTTTGATATTGTTATTTACTAAGCACTTACTTTTTATTATTACCCTTTTTATAGCAGTGTCATTTCACACGTTTGTTATACTGTTTTTTTCTGTGGTCTAGTTATGTGGTGGTGTGAACGCAGTCCTACAGACCCGTGCACATTGTGCCCTGGCTCAGTTGCAGTTTTACAAAAAGAGCAGGTGCTTGAATGGATATCAAGCGCTTCATCAAGTGGACTCTCCTCCACCTCAACTTCAACATCACAATTACACTAGTCCTCAGATTTGTCACCCCAATCGCACCTTGCTTCCTCACAGCTCCCAAGTCTTCAGCCGCCTGTCTGAGTATGGAGTAAGACAGATGGTTGAGTATGCAGAGCTGTTCACTCATACTATAGCCTAGGAATCAGAGGTCTGCTCCAAAGCTTCTGTGAATCCAGACGAGGAAATGATCTGCACTGATGCCCAGAAGCTTTGTGACTTGGATCCAGGCCCAGAATAAGAAGGTTCTGAGCAAGCATAATGTAGACACTCATTCCCAAACTGTAAGTCCTGTATGTGGAGACAATGAGGAAGATGCTGATGAGACTGAGATACCTGATAGGAACGACAACTTGACTTTTCGGTCAGGGCAGGAAGAGGTTGGCTCTGAGGGCGACGGGTATGGGAGCACACAGGGTGATGCGGAGGTTGGAGATCCCACTTACTGTCAAGCCACAGTTAGCCAGTCGATGAGAGTCAGCAGAGGAGGTGGAGGAGGATGCTAGTGATGACGAGGTTAAGTTGCGCCTTCCTGGACAGAGACGGAGTACTCGAAGCACGTCAACAACTGCATCCTTAACCACAGCTCTGACTCTGAGCAGAAGTTGTGGTGGCTCTTCTTCAGGTCCCATGGGCTCTAAACCTTGCCTAGCCTGGGCCTTTTTTGAGATCGCAAAAGATGACCCAACTCAAGGGTAGAAAAGTCCTTGCGGATCCATGACTTGTTCATCTTGATGAACGTTAGTCTGTCTACATTGTCACTGGACACAGCCGTGTGCGCTTATCTGCCATCACTCTACCAGCAGCGCTGAAGACACTTTCAGAGAGAACACTGGCTGTGGGGCACGACAAGATCTCCAAGGCGTGAGTGGCGAACTCAGGCCATTTTTCCAGATTGGAAGCCCAAAATGAGCAAGGGTCCAGTTCCACAGTCATGGCATCGATGTTCACTTGGAGATACTCCTGTACCATCCTTTCTAGGCATTGACTATGTGTCAGACTTTTTGTCTCCTCTGCCCTTGCAAAGGATGGTCTAAAAAGGTGGTGAATTGATTCCGCAAAATTGCTGTTACCACCAGATACAGTGTTACTGTTACGGTTTGAGTGATGACTCAACAGTCCCACGGTTGGCAAGTTAGAACTGTGAGATTCACTATGTGCACCACTGGTGTTTTGTGGAAAAGCAGATTTAAGATTCTGTAACAGCTTCTGCTGATACTCCTGCATGCGTGAATCCCGCTCTATGGCAGGAATTATTTCGCCAAATTTACTCTTGTACGGGGGATCTAAGAGTGTGGCAACCCAGTAGTTGGCATTACTTCAAATTCTGGCAATCCGAGGGTCATGTTGCAGGTAGTGCAGCAAGAAGGCACTCATGTGTCTTGCGCATCCAGAAGGCCCAAGTCCTTGTTTTGTTGGTGGCGGTGAGGTAAGAATCATGCTTCCTTCCTCTGCCCTCTCCCCCCAAACTCGCACAACAGAAATGTGATCAAGGTCTCCGTTATCTGATGAGTCTTCCATGCCCATCGCCAGTTCATCCTCCATTTGTTTCTCGGCTCCTGCACCTTCCTCAACAGTTTGGCTGCTACCATGAGCCCTCATTAATCCCTCTCCCCTACCCTCCCATGCCTGCCATCTTGGTGCTGCCGACCGTCTGGACCTTGGAGATCTTGTTATCCCTTCCGCATACGACTCCTCCGGTACTTCCTCCCCCTCCTCTTGTCACACCACCTGACTCCGAATACTGTTTAAAATGTGCTCCAGCATGTAAATGACAGGAATAGTCATGCTGATAATGGCATCATCAGCACTAAACATCTTCGTCGCATATTTCAAAAATGTGCAGAAGGGTGCATAGGTCCTTGATCTGAGACCACTCCAGCAGCATGATTTACCCCACCTCTGGATCTCGTTGGCCCAGGCTATACGTCATAACGTATTGCACCAGGGCTCGTCGGTGCTGCCACAGTCGCTGCAACATGTGCAGAGTAGAATTCCATCGTGTCAGCACAAAGCATTTCAGCCTGTGAACTGGCAGGCCGAACGATGCAAGTCGTTGAGCTGCAGGATGTGAACGTCGGAAGTGAGCACACAGAGACCATGCCCTCTGCAGAAGCCCATATAGGCCATGATAGTGGGCTAAAAATTGCTGGACAACCAGGTTCATGATGTGAGCCATAAAAGGCACGTTTGTGACATTGCTTCTGCGGAGGGCCGCACCCAGGTTTGCAGCATTGTCGCACACGGCCTTCCCTGGCTGCAGGTTCAGTGGAGACAACCATTGATGAAACTCGGTGTCCACAGCTGACCACAACTCTTCAGCTGTGTGACTCACATTTCCCAGACATTTCAACGTAAACGTCGCCTGATGCCATTGAGCCCTGCTGCCAGCATAGTAAGGAGGTGTGCAGGATTCCTTCTGCGCAGTTAGAACGCGGCTGGCATTACCAGACAGGCTTCGGGTGCAGGTAGAGGACCGAGATGAGGTTGAGGAGGCAGAAGCAGTGGAGGAACTTCTACATACAGAGGATTCGCTCAGATATTGGGAAGATGGTGTATCACGGGCCGCACTGTTGCCTCAAAGGAATCACCAGGGATGCAAGGTTTCAAAAAGTCACGAGGAATGCAAGGTTCCAAAAGTAACAATCTCCATTATTCCACCAACGCGTTTCGGCACCTATCCTGGCACCTTCATCAGGGTATGAAACCTTGAAATCTTGCATCCCTGGTGATTCCTTTGAGGCAGCAGCGAGGACCGTGATACACCATCTTCCCAATATCTGAGCATTTTTCCACGTGCAAGGTGGCTGGTGGAGGTCCTGCAGCAGCTAAAAACTAATACTTACAAACCAGTTGTGGGACACACAACTGGATCAGGTGAGTGTACACCCATTGACAAACTTACATAGACAGTGTCACTAGTGATAGGGCACTATTGTGTCTCTTGTCTCCCCTTTTTGTATTTATACATACAGAGGATTGACGCACAACCCGTGGGGACGGCAAGACTTGGACAGCAGCCCATTCTCCTGCTGTCACCATAGTTACCCAGTGCCCAGTCACCGACATGTAACGCCCTTGTCCATGCTTACTCGTCCAAGTGTCTGTGGTGAAATGCACCTTGTCACACACAGAGTTTATCATGAAAGCAGTGATGTTGTGTGCGACATGCTGGTGTAGCGCAGGCACAGCTTTCTTTGAGAAGTAGTGGCAACTGGGCATCTGGTGCTGGGGCACTGCGACGGACATAGGGTCTCGGAAATCCTCTATGTCCACCAGGCGGAAAGGCAGCGTTTCTGTAGCCAACAGCTTGCAGATGGTGAAATTCACCCTCTTAGCTTTGTCATGGCTAGGAGGAAATGACTTTTACTTGTCCACATCTGAGGGACCAAGGGCTGGCTGCTGTGCTGAGTCAGGGTTGAGTAGGGTGTCCCCGGAAAACGTCTGGTCTGTGAGGAAGGTGCAGGCGGAGATATTATGTTGCCTTCATCCAAAGGTGGTGCTCTCGATGTCGGAGAGTGCTCAACACCAGAAGGTGTTTCCATTTCCAAAAGAACTGACGACCTGCCAATCACACTGGCTGTTGTGGGTAAAGAGGTGGAAGGTCCAAAAGCATGTGTGACTGCAGTCCCCACAGTCATAGAGGATGAAGAGGCCACGTATGCACTTGATGGGGCAGATGGTGGTTGTCCTGGCCCGCTAAGCAGCATTGTAGCACAGTGAGCTTCCTACTGCGACTTATGCTTCATATCCATGTGACGGTTAATACATGAAGTACTCAAACTATAGATTTTTTGGCCTCTACTTAGATTTTGGTGACAAATCTTACAGATTACATGGGGAGACTAAAGGCTTGTGGATTTTTGAATGTGCTGCATGAAAGTCACCTCACCAACCATTTTAAGATTGCAACTCTGGGGCAATTGATGCCACTTAAGTGGTGTCTGTGCCCAAATTTTTGGAAAAAATGGAGACTCTTGTTGGAGTCCCCTTGCTGTGTTTTACATGATTTTAGAAGGGCATGACATGCCTATATCTGTGTCTCCTACTCCTTTTACTCATCCAGCTCTTTTCACATTTTTATATGTACTTTTCACTTTTCCATGTGTTTGTTGTGTCTTCTGAGTAGTTTATAACCTTTTGGACACCTTGCAAGGTGTTTTCTATGTGTTTTCTATGTGTTTGTATGTGTTTGTGTTTGCCTGCCATTGTTTTCAATGGTGTTCGACGGTGTTCAATGAACATTTGACTAACATTCGACAAACACCCCCCCAATTCGACGAATCACTAGGGTGGTGGCTCATCTCTAGTCATTTGTCAGTTGGTCAATGTCCCTACTCACCAGAGAGATAAATGTCTTTACTATTTGGTAATGTTTGGGTGGGTTAAATTTAGAACTCACACCTTTCAGTAAGTGTGGTCATGGTATCCTCATTAGTCATAAAGTGTGCCTTTAATCCAAGGCTTCTATAGAACCGCCTTAGTTTTTGGTCTAAGATGAATCACTCAAAGGGCAGGGTGAGACAGAAGGATAGGCCCTTGTATAAAATTCTCGATTCTGTCAGGAAGAGAATATAAGATTTAGTACATGAGGTTTGTCGGCCTACCTGGGATGGGATCATTGAACCATCCTGTCGCCCTGCATCTGAGGAGGAGGAAGTAGTGGTAAGGGTTGAGGTTGCGGGCAAAGTCCTGCCCCACCGCATTTTCCGTGTCCGGGTGTGTGGTGCCCAAAAAAACTCCTTAGATGTGGTGCCCCATAGCCCCCCTCGCTTCCTGAAGAGGAATAATAACTGTTGACCTGGCATACTGTAGCCAGCACACCATCTGTAGACTTGTTGTCGTTCATAGTCCTCTTTATCCTGCCTGAATTTGTACTTTTTTGTTACTGAACTTTCTGTATGCAATAAGTGTTTCGGACATCTTCTTTTTCAGACTTTCATGCTGAAAGTTAAAATTGTAGAAGTTCGCAGCGTACAGCAAAACTTCTACAATTTTAACAATTTTATTTTTATTTTTTTTAAAACATTGTAATAATATTTTTATCTTTAGAATATGAAATAACACTTTAATAAACATCCAGTTGACAGTTAACCAAGTACAGTGAATTGACTAATTACTTTGAGAAAAATAGATCATTGGCAAAAGGGTATAAGTTTGCGCTGGGCAGGAGAGTCACTGTGTCTGTGAGGCTGGAGAGTCACTGTGTCTGTGAAGACAGGAAAGTCACTGTGTCTGTGAGGACAGGAGTGTCACTGTGTCTGTGAGAACAGGAGTGTCACTGTGTCTGTGAGGCTGGAGAGTCACTGTGTCTGTGAGGACAGGAGTGTCACTGTGTCTGTGAGGCTGGAGAGTCACTGTGTCTGTGAGGCTGGAGAGTCACTGTGTCTGTGAGGACAGGAGTGTCACTGTGTCTGTGAGGCTGGAGAGGTCACTGTGTCTGTGAGGACAGGAGAGTCACTGTGTCTGTGAGGCAGGAGAGTCACTGTGTCTGTGAGGCAGGAGAGTCACTGTGTCTGTGAGGCAGGAGAGTCACTGTGTCCTGTGAGGCTGGAGAGTCACTGTGTTTGTGAGGACAGGAGAGTCACTGTGTCTGTGAGGCAGGAGAGTCACTGTGTCTGTGAGGCTGGAGAGTCACTGTGTCTGTGAGGACAGGAGAGTCACTGTGTATGTGAGGCTGTAGGGTCACTGTGTCTGTGAGGACAGGAGAGTCACTGTGTCTGTGAATAGAGTCTGTGGAGCCTCTGTTAGGAGTCTCAAACACAGAACTAGCCATATATCCCTCCAGGATATGGCTGGGTCCTTCCCTGGAGGGATATATGGCTAGTTCTGTGTTTGAGACTCCTAACAGAGGCTCCACAGACTCTATTTGCATATTCATATTTCCCAGGGGGCAATGTGCCTAGGAATTCACTGTGTTTGAGCGCTTTAGCCAGCTGCCCGCAGTGTTTTCTTGGACTGGTCTCCCTGAGATCAGTGAATACTTTGCAATCTTGGTCTACTAGGCCTTGCTCCCACCTAGCCAGAATCCTACTCCACACTGATGAGGGGCAACACCCCGAAAGAGCTGTATGTGGATGGATACTTGGCCTTGGTATTCCCTTGTCATATCTGTAAACTTGAAAAGAGTTGGATATTGACTTAAAGGGCCACTTCATATGGTGGTTATGGTGTTCTCCGCAAGGAGCCACCCCTTGGCTGGGTCCTTCCCTGGAGGGATATATGGCTAGTTCTGTGTTTGAGACTCCTAACAGAGGCTCCACAGACTCTATTTGCATATTCATATTTCCCAGGGGGCAATGTGCCTAGGAATTCACTGTGTTTGAGCGCTTTAGCCAGCTGCCCGCAGTGTTTTCTTGGACTGGTCTCCCTGAGATCAGTGAATACTTTGCAACTGTGTCTGTGAGGCAGGAGAGTCACTGTATCTGTGAGGCAGGAGAGTCACTGTGTCTGTGAGGACAGGAGAGTCACTGTGTCTGTGAGGCAGGAGAGTCACTGTATCTGTGAGGCAGGAGAGTCACTGTGTCTGTGAGACTGGAGAGTCACTGTGTCTGTGAGGCTGGAGAGTCACTGTGTCTGTGAGGCTGGAGAGTCACTGTGTCTGTGAGACAGAAGAGTCACTGTGTCTGTGAGACAGAAGAGTCACTGTGTTTGTGAGGCAGGATAGTCACTGTGTCTGTGAGGCTGGAGAGTCACTGTGTCTGTGAGGCTGGAGAGTCACTGTGTCTGTGAGACAGAAGAGTCACTGTGTTTGTGAGGCAGGAGAGTCACTGTGTCTGTGAGGCTGGAGAGTCACTGTGTCTGTGAGGCAGGAGAGTCACTGTGTCTGTGAGGCTGGAGAGTCACTGTGTCTGTGAGGCAGGAGAGTCACTGTGTCTGTGAGACAGAAGAGTCACTGTGTTTGTGAGGCAGGAGAGTCACTGTGTCTGTGAGGCAGGAGAGTCACTGTGTCTGTGAGGCAGGAGAGTCACTGTGTCTGTGAGGCTGGAGAGTCACTGTGTCTGTGAGGCTGGAGAGTCACTGTGTCTGTGAGGCAGGAGAGTCACTGTGTCTGTGAGGCTGGAGAGTCACTGTGTCTGTGAGGCAGGAGAGTCACTGTGTCTGTGAGGCAGGAGAGTCACTGTGTCTGTGAGGCTGGAGAGTCACTGTGTCTGTGAGGCAGGAGAGTCACTGTGTCTGTGAGGCAGGAGAGTCACTGTGTCTGTGAGACAGAAGAGTCACTGTGTCTGTGAGTCAGGAGAGTCACTGTGTTTGTGAGGCAGGAGAGTCACTGTGTTTGTAAGGCAGGAGAGTCACTGTGTCTGTGAGGCTGGAGAGTCACTGTGTCTGTGAGGCAGGAGAGTCACTGTGTCTGTGAGGCAGGAGAGTCACTGTGTCTGTGAGACAGAAGAGTCACTGTGTCTGTGAGTCAGGAGAGTCACTGTGTTTGTGAGGCAGGAGAGTCACTGTGTTTGTAAGGCAGGAGAGTCATTGTGTCTGTGAGACAGAAGAGTCACTGTGTCTGTGAGTCAGGAGAGTCACTATGTTTGCAAGGCAGGAGAGTCATTGTGTCTGTGAGGCAGGAGAGTCACTGTGTCTGTGAGGCAGGAGAGTCATTGTGTCTGTAAGGCAGGAGAGTCATTGTGTCTGTAAGGCAGGAGAGTCACTGTGTCTGTGAGGCAGGATTGTCACTGTGTCTGTGAGGCAGGAGAGTCACTGTGTCTGTGAGGCTGGAGAGTCACTGTGTCTGTGAGGCTGGAGAGTCACTGTGTCTGTGAGGCTGGAGAGTCACTGTGTCTGTGAGGCTGGAGAGTCATTGTGTCTGTGAGGCTGGAGAGTCACTGTGTCTGTGAGGCAGGAGGGTCACTGTGTCTGTGAGGCTGGAGAGTCATTGTGTCTGTGAGGCAGGAGAGTCACTGTGTCTGTGAGACAGAAGAGTCACTGTGTCTGTGAAGCTGGAGAGTCACTGTGTCTGTGAGGCAGGAGAGTCACTGTGTCTGTGAGACAGAAGAGTCACTGTGTCTGTGAGGCAGGAGAGTCACTGTGTCTGTGAGGCAGGAGAGTCACTGTGTCTGTGAGGCAGGAGAGTCACTGTGTCTGTGAGGCAGGAGAGTCACTGTGTCTGTGAGACAGAAGAGTCACTGTGTCTGTGAGGGAGGAGAGTCACTGTGTCTGTGAGGGAGGAGAGTCACTGTGTCTGTGAGGCAGGAGAGTCACTGTGTCTGTGAGGACATGAGAGTCACTGTGTCTGTGAGGCTGGAGAGTCACTGTGTCTGTGAGGCAGGAGAGTCACTGTGTCTGTGAGGCAGGAGAGTCACTGTGTCTGTGAGACAGAAGAGTCACTGTGTCTGTGAGGGAGGAGAGTCACTGTGTCTGTGAGGGAGGAGAGTCACTGTGTCTGTGAGGCAGGAGAGTCACTGTGTCTGTGAGGACATGAGAGTCACTGTGTCTGTGAGGCAGGAGAGTCACTGTGTCTGTGAGGCAGGAGAGTCACTGTGTCTGTGAGACAGAAGAGTCACTGTGTCTGTGAGGGAGGAGAGTCACTGTGTCTGTGAGGGAGGAGAGTCACTGTGTCTGTGAGGCAGGAGAGTCACTGTGTCTGTGAGGACATGAGAGTCACTGTGTCTGTGAGGCTGGAGAGTCACTGTGTCTGTGAGGCAGGAGAGTCACTGTGTCTGTGAGGCAGGAGAGTCACTGTGTCTGTGAGGCAGGAGAGTCACTGTGTCTGTGAGGCAGGAGAGTCACTGTGTCTGTGAGGCAGGAGAGTCACTGTGTCTGTGAGGCTGGATTGTCACTGTGTCTGTGAGGCAGGAGAGTCACTGTGTCTGTGAGGCTGGATTGTCACTGTGTCTGTGAGGCAGGGTCAGGTAGTAACACACAGCTAGCAAGGGCTGCTTGTTTGATCTATGTGCTTATTCTGCTGCTGTAAGTCATACAAGAGGCGGCAGAATGAAATGTATAGTGTTACGTGCCAAACATAAAATGCAACGTGAAATGATCATTAGATAAATTGACACATACAGAAAAATGTATAAATCTCCATCAATTCGTTTTTTTGTAAGGATATTAAAAATCCTGCAAATGATTGACTATGGCATCCTCAAGAGTGATCCTCCGTGATCCGGCTGTGTGGACGTGAATACAATCCAGCGTTGGTCATCACTTTCCTTTTCTTTTAAATAATTGCTACAAATGATCCCGAAGCTTAAATCCATGGAGGGCGTTCAGTGATACGTTTCAATCTATCATCACAAAGGCTCTTTCTAAATCCAAATCACATCAAATAGTGTCACAAAATAATTAGTGCAGACACCAAACCAGTTACCACCTTTTCCTCTGTATATTTCCAAGACACACAAACAGTTTGCAAGGTTTTAAAATATAGCTGAAAGAATTACAAGTAATCAGATCTGGAGAGGGTCAACAGTGCAAACTTTTTAAGACTAATGTTTATTTAGAAAGCTGAGTGATGTCTGTTGCTTTTCTTATGTCCCTGTGCCAAAATACTAATGACTTTACCAGACAAAGCAAAGCTTTGCAAGAAGGAAAGAAAGAATCAGAAGACCACCGGAGAAATCCGACGTGTTGTGGAAGAAAGTCTTCAGAAAATAAACTTCACATTCCAAAGGATCGATAACTGTTCCGTTCAAAAACATTAATATTAATCAAATTATTGCAAGAACTAAGTGTAATATATATTTACATCAAACTGTGGAATCCTGATCATGGTTAAATATTTACATTTTTATTTTTTAATTTTTTTTCATTTTGTTTTCAAAATTTTATTTTATATGTTTTATGATTGAGCTGTTTTGTCTTTTTGTGCTTTCATTTAATCCTTACGCTTTTGTTTTTTTCCCCCCTACTTGTATATCAATGGAACCATATTTTTTACTAGTTTTAAATGTCATCATTCATTTAAATGGACTCAAAAACACACAAAAAAAATTTCAAGTAGGGTGAGATGGTGAAAAAATCCCACAATTTCACCACTGTTTGAACAGTAAAAATGAACTCTTGATTCTCCCGGTCAGACGGATTATGACGATACCAAACTTAAAGTTTTAAAAAAATATATATTTAAGTAGTAAAAAATATTAGCCAATCAGCATGCTCCATATAATCTCTAACTTTCTTCACTGTGAAAAAAAGGTTAAAAACCCTTCATTTCCCTCTAAAACTTTCCTTCTATTCTATCATCCCATCTTTGATCCTCCCAAGACCTCATTCTTTCCTCCACACTTGTACTTTCCTCACCTAACCGCCTACAAGACTTTGCCTGAGCAACCCCCATTCTCTGGAATTCTGCATCCCAAAACGTCTGACTGTCCCCCAAATTCGAAACCTTCAAGCGGAACCTGAAAATCCATCTCTTTAAAATAGTCTAGCCTACAGCATGCAATGACCACAGTGCCACCTCACCACCAATGGACCTGGTGCCCCACCACCACTGAACCTGGCGCTCCACCACCATCTGACCTGGCTCTCCACCACCATTGGACCCGGTGCTCAAGCACCATCGGACCTGGCGCTCCACCACCATTGGACCCAGCGCTTAGCCACCATCGGACCTGGCGTTCCTCCACCATCGGACCTGGCGCACCAGCACCATCGGACCCGGCGCTCAACCACCATCGGACCTGGTGCTCCACCACCATCGGACCCGGCCCTCCACCACCACCAGAGCAGACCCAACCTACTGTTTCCCTTTCCATTGCCCTGTAGCAGTCTGTCACTATTAGTTTGTTCATTGTATTTTTAACTTGTTTGTATGTAACCCCTTCTCATGTACAGCACCATGGAGTCAATTGTGCTCTATAAATAAATAATAATAATAATAATTTCTCTTCTATAATAAAGAGTTGACTTTCTTTACTCCTTTTAACACCTTTGCCTCCCCCTTCCTTCCCCATGCCCCCTCCGTCCTTTCGCTATCCTTTGATTTAAAAACATAAAACCAATATATAATCTGTTAAATTGACATAATGATCTAATAAAAATAATTTGGTAAAAAGAAAAATATATATTAAATAATTTTGTACTTTTCATTTCTACAGTTCTGTTAACATTTACCAAATGGCGAAAATATGTTTCACCAAAATGTATATTTTTATGTAATACGTGAAATATTTTTGAAAAATATTAAAATACAATTTAAAAAAACTGCATTTTTCACATTTAGAATTTTTTTGGGGGAAATTTAATTTACGGTACTACCTAAATCTGGAAAATGGTAAAGAAGACCATTTAATTTATGTTTTTTTAAAATATTAAAATACAAATTAAAAGACTGCATTTTTTCAAATTTACAAATGAATATTTTTAGGAAATTAATTTTGTACCTAAATCTGGAAAATGGTAAACAAGACAATTTCATTATGAAATATTTTTTTTAAATATTACATTTAAAAATATTATTATTAATATTATATAATATAGTATTAAAATATATTAATATTATAAAAATATTAAGAGACTGCATTTTTCAAGTTTACAAATTTTATTTTTAGAAATTAAATTTAGTATATCAATTGGAAAATGGTAATTAAGGCAACAAGACAATGTTATTTATGAAATATTTTTTAAAATATAAAATGTAAAATATTATTAATAATATTAAATAATGAAATATATATTAATATTATAAAAATATTAAAAGAATGAATTTTTCAAGTTCACAAGTTATTTTTAGAAATTATATTTAGTACATAAATTTGGAAAATAGTAAAAAAGATAATTTCATTATTTAAATATTTTAAAAAATATTACATTTAAAAATATTATTAATCATATTTAATAATATAATATATATTAATATAAAAAAAAATAAAAGACTGCTTTTTTCAAGTATACAAATTTTATTTTTAGGAATTAAATTTAATACATAAGTTTGGAAAATGGTAAACAAGACAATTTCATTCATGAAATATTTTAAAATGTAAAAATATTATTATTAATATTAAATATTATTATATATTAATATTCTAAAAATAATAAAAGACAAAATTTTTCACATTTACTAATTTACTTTATTTTTAGAAATTAAATTTAGCACATAAATTTGGAAAATGGTAAACAAGACAATTTAATTTATGAAATTGAATTATTAAACGTAAAAATATTGTTATTAATATTAAATATTATCATATCTATTTATTAATATTATAAAAATATTAAAAGACTGAGTTTTTCAAATTTACAAATTTTCTTTTTAGAAATTAAATTTAGTATTTAAGTCTGGAAAATAAGACGATTTAATTTATATTAAATATGGAAAAAAATATTACAACAAGATTTAAAAGACTGCATTTTTTCAATTTTGCTAAATTTTATTTTTTTTAAATTGAATTTACTACTTAAATGGGGAAAATGGTAAATAATATGATTTATTGTCATTCATTAAGTATTTAAAAAAATATTCAAATACAATTAAAAAAATGCATTTTTCAAGTTTACAAATTAAATATTTTTTAAAATTTAATTTAGTTTCTAAGTCTGGAAAATGGTAAATAAAAGACAATTTAATTTATAATAAATATTTAAAACAAAATATTGCAATACAATTTAAAAGACTGCATTTTTCAAATTTAACATTTTATTTTTTGGAAATTTAATTTAGTATCTAAATCTGGAAAATGGCAAACAAGATATAAAATATTTTAAAAAAAGTATTAAAATACAATTTTAAAAACTACATTTTTCAAATTTACAATTTTAATTTTTTTGATATTTAGTTTACTACCTAAAAAAATACTTGTTCATTTATATAGCACTATTAAAATATTACATAATGATAATAATAATAATAATAATAATAATAATAATAATAATAATAATAATAATAAATATTGCAATACAATTTAAAAGACTGTATTTTTCAAATTCACAATTTTTATTTTTTGGAAATTTTATTTAGTATCTAAGTCTGGAAAATGGTAAAAAGAATTTAATTTAGATTAAATATTAAAAAATATATATTTATTCATATATATAGTGCTAATATTATTATTAATGTTACATAATAATATAATAATAAATATTACAATACAATTTAAAACACTATATTTTTTAAATGTACAATGTTTATTTTCTGGAAATTTAATTTACCACCTAAATCAGGAAAATTGTAAAAAAAAGAAAATTTAACTTATATTAAATCTTTATTTTTTAAATAATATTTATTAATTTATATAGCGCTATTAAAATATTACATAATACTATAATAACATAATAATAATAATAATAATAATAATAATAATAACACTAATAAATATTCCAATACAATTTAAAAGACTGTATTTTTCAATTTTATAATTTTTATTTTTTGGGGAAATTTAATTTAGTATATAAGTCTGGAAAATGGTAAAAAAGACAATTTAATTTATATTAAATATTTTTTTAAATAATATTTATTCATTTATATAGAGCTATTAAAATATTATATAATAAAAGAATATGAATAATAATATAAATAATAATAATAATAAAACATATTACAATACAATTTAGAAAACTATATTTTTTAAATTTACAATTTTTGGAAATTAAATTTAGTATCTAAGTCTGGAAAATGTTAAAAAAGATTATTTAGTTCATATTAAATATTTTTCTAAATAATATTTATTTATTTATATAACACTTAAAAAAAAAAAAATAAATAATAATAATATTAATAATAAATATTACATACAATTAATAAGACTGTATTTTTAAAATTCACAATTTTTATTTTTTGGAAATTTAATTTGCCACCAAAATCGGGATAATGGTAAAAAAAACAATTTAATTTATATTCATTTTTTTTTTATAATATTCATTCATTTATATAATAATAAAACATATTACAATACAATTTAGTCTAGGTTCACATTTCAGGACGGTTACGTTGCGTCCCATGCGCATGCGTATCCGCAGATGAAAACGCATGTGAACGCGTGTAAACGAAGCGTTTTACATACGTAAGCGCATAGCTTTTCGGACGCAGGTCCACAACGTTCACATGCGTTTGTCTGCGTTTTTACCCTTGCGCATGCCTTTTCCATCTGCATGCGTTCGGTAAACTAGCCCAATTTTCAGTGACCCAGACTACAGACACGCCCATGGGCAGTGGCCTTAAGGAAGACATAAAAATAGACCCTGCCCATAGTTATGCCTGTAGCTGGTTGCTGATGAGAGAGAGAAGATGGAGCTTGGATTTGCCTCCCAGGAGCTAGTAGTTATATAGAGGATGTGTTGTGGGCTGGTTCATGGGCGGAGAGTATGCTGGACGCCAAAAACTCTTTTTGAGCATGCGCACTAAGGTGTCCGCATGCGTTTCATCCGCTGGTGTCCGCAAAACCATCCGCATGCGTACAGTCTCATAGGGGGCTAATGTTAATTGTATCCGCAGCGGACACTTGAATATTTTTGGATGCGCCGAAAAATGCTACAAGACGCGTTCCCTGCCAGCATAAAATCTTCTTCTCCGTCCGCATGCGTACAGTGACGCAGCTCAACGCGAACGAACGTAGCTATGTGCGGATGACTGCGCATCCCATGTTAAAGATAGGTGCGCAAACCGCATGCGGATTGCGGGACACAGAGCCGCACCGTCCGCGGCGCAAACATCCTGAAATGTGAAGGCACCCTTAGAAAACTATATTTTTTAAATTTACAATTTTTGTTTTTTGGAAATTAAATTTTGTATCTAAATCTGGAAAATGTTAAAAAAGATCATTTAGTTCATATTAAATATTTTTTTAAATAATATTAATTCATTTATATAACACTATTAAAAAAAATTATAATAAAAAAAAATATAATAATAATAAATATTACATATAATTAAAATAGTAAACAAGATGATTTAATTTATATTATATTTATTAATTTATATTTATATATTTTTGAAAAATATTAAAATACAATTTAAAGACCGTTTTTCAAATTTACAAATTTTATTTTAATACCTAAATCTGGAAAATAGTAAACCAGGCTCTGTACAATGTACACGATTTAATTGATATGTCAGTCGTTACCGTGTCTTGTCGTCCGTTAACTTTTGGAAGGAACTTGGAAACTTGTACAAAATGTTAAAAAAAAAATATTGACATTTCATAAACGCTAATGTGCGTGTAATAAAATAATACACCACGATACAGTTTCTACTATAGTAAAGTAAATATTTAAAGGTTTGACTTACAAGATAATTGATTGCTCTTTTCATGGGATGAAATAGGGGGAGGCGGTGGAAGGTGGGATTAATGTGTTTGCTTAACTGGCAACCTCATCAGAAAATTCAAGAAGCATCCCTTGATTCCAACAAAAGATCCACATGGAAAATCAATTGCAAACAACAGGCTTGTATGGAGCCTCTCACACTTTCTGTTGAGTTATTAGCCAAGAAATATGTGAATGAAAGTCGGATTTAGAGAGGTGATTCATTTATTAGTCTCCAAGGCTCGTCACAAACCACAAATTTTGGTTTTCAGTTATCTGAATCTGAAGGAAGAATTATGATTTTTTCGTTAATTAGATCCATTTACAACTTAAATAAAATAAACTTTAGAAAAAAATACAAATACAAATAAAATTCTTAGAAAAAAAAACTATTTTTTATAGATTGGAGTCTAGTTAAACATAAAATGTTTGATTAAAAACACAGTAGTTTTATTGCAGCCAGTAAAGGATTTTATTAGATCTGGAAAATGAATCATTTTCAATGTTTATAAACTTGGATAAACTCTAATGCTGTAAAAAGAAGATGTTCATGTGCTGTACAGAGCTTGTGATAAACGCTCCAAGGCCACAGGGACGTATAGCGGAGACGTTGCACCGCTAGGATCTCATATTGTGCTTTGATGTAGAGTCATTTCATGAGCTGTAAGGTGGCCAGTCAATCAATGCTTGGCTCCATTTTGGAATAATTGTTAATGCAACACTTAATAGAATATATTGAAAACGAACTCTAAAGGTAGATTCACAGCGAGAATAAAGAAAATATAACATATGTCACATACATATGGACAAACTTTTGGAACATTACGTATTCAGGAGCTCTTCTGACATCCAAATCCAGAGTCATTAATATGGAGTAAGCTCCATCCAAGGCTCGGCATTGTGCTTGGTGATGTACGGCTGAAGCTGTTTGGCCATGAAACTCCTGCCAGCGCAGTGTTTGTGCTGATGTTACCAGAGGACGTCTGGACTCTGCATTTATGGAGTCAGCAGAGAAGTGGGGACTTTCCTGTCCTCTGCTCCTCAGCACTCAGCTCCCCGCTCTGTAACGTTAAGGGGTCTCCAATTTGTGGCTGAGTTGCTGTGGTTCCTTCCACTTCTCGATAATATCACTCACTGGTGATGGGGGAGATTTAGGGGGGAAGAAATTTAATGAATGGACTTGTTATCCAGGTGGCTCCTATTAGAAGCACTGGTATTAATGATTCCGGCACCACCGGCCACTCTGTCATATGTTAGTAAAGACTGAAGGTATGGTGGAGCCTGAAGTCATACACCAGGGGCATTGGGCTGAATGTTATACACCTGACATTGGGACTGAATTCAATGAGCCCAATTGTGTCTATTTAATGCATGTGACAATATTACAACATGACTTGTATATATAAACACTATGGTTTCTGCTCTATAACAATTTTTCATTTTTAAAGTAACTAAATGTATAATTACACAATGACATATTGCTGAAATCAGATTTTTATATATTATTTCTATGTGACTATTTATCTTAAATAATCATAAAATATAAATGCTTTTCTCCCCACTGGCCACTAGACTATAAGTAGTGAAGCAGTAGGCTGGTGTGCCAGGATTCCTGCAGTTCAGTTTGCATCTTTGCTGTGTAGACTGAGATGAAGTAAGCAGAGCCATCTCATTATCATAGAGGGTGTTTCCTTCAGAATATCAAAGCTGATTAGACACAATCTACACACAGAACAGGTAAGGCTACTTTCACACCAGCAATTTTTAAATCAGATCCAGTTTTTACAGTAAAAATCAAATACTGAAAGGATCTGAGTTTTGCCTTTAACTGGATGGAACCATTCCATTTATTTTGCCGGATCCATTTGCCTGATCTGGGTCTGTACCGAACACCTAAAGTATTCGAGCATGAACCCACGACAGGGACTTCACTGAGAAGTCGGTGATGAAAACATTATACTCACCTGTCTTGGCGCTTTGGTCTCTTCTAGGCTGTTTATTAATCTCATGAAATATTCACTGCATTGACTGCTGAACAGCCAATCACAAACGTTCACTCTCTGTGACAGCATCTGTGATTGGCTGTTGCACCCCACCCATTGTGTCTGATATTTGTTGCGGGTAAAGGAGCGAGACCTGGAAGTGACCACAATGCCGAGACAGGTGAGTATAATGTGTATAGTGAGTAAGTATAATATAGTGAGTAGAATCATGGCCTTCTCATTGAAGTCCATGTTCAGGGTCCATACCCCAACCCTTAGGTGTTTGGTATAGACCCTGAACTGCACAGTTCGGGTTCGCCCATCACTACACGTAACGATGCCACACATGCTCAGCAGGCATGCCGGATCCAGTTTTACTGGATCTGGCATGATCCGGTAAAACTGGATCCGGCACACATAGACTTCAATTTTAACAATGCTAGATCTGGTACAGATCCAGTAGGATGCTGTTTTGTGTCATGTTCAAAAATCGTTGCATGTGGGGTGTTGAATGGATTTGGACTCTCAGGGAATATAGCATCTGCTATCATGGCCTTATACTCTGAATCCAGCGCCTCTATATCCGCCACGGGCTTCAAATCACTCCCCTTCTCCATCACTAACGGCACGTGCCAGGGTTGCCCCCTCTCCCCATTGATTTTTGCCACAGAGAGGTATTACACTTTGAAAATGTATGTGGTATATCTGTAGTTTGGGGTTTAGGGGTTAACTTATGGAGTCTCAATTTATACACAACACTAGGCCACTTTAGAGAAAGGGACTGATTATTCAGTTGGTCCAAAAGGGGGTAGAGCCTAGATTATTGCAGAAAGAGTTGAGTGACAGTTAGTTCAGTGATGGATCCCCATCTCTAAGAGGGGGCCCAGGACGGAAGGGGACGGACCAGAACCAGTTGGAGTTGGCTGGTAACATCTGGGGAACACCGGCGGGCAGTAGTTTATCCCTGGCCGCAAACCAACGAGCTGGGGGCCCATAATCACCGGGTAGCCGTAAGCGCCACAAGAAGGTACCTTGCCAATCAGTACCAAAACAGGTCCAAGATTACAGGAGCATCAGCCCGGATTCCGGTGGCGGGAGGATTTGCTAGTTACCGCTCCCATCCGTACCGGTAAAGGAAACCTGTGCTCCACCGTAGGAGACCAGGGGACTGGCGGGAGAGCTCTGCACGGGTGGTGAAATAGAGAGAAGGACAGAATTAGACCCCGAAAGACTTAAGAAGGAACATCTAGAGACTCCATAGGGGAACCCTGAGCCGACAACTATCATCCGTTAAACCAGACTGTACCGTGTTTCACCTTAACATTTGCTGGTAACAAGTAAAGTGGAGTTGAAGTTGGATCGGTCTCTGTCTTTCTTCCCGCCGGTGCCTGGAGGGCCTCAGCATCATCATCGTCTCACCGGAGGGGTAAGAACAACTACTCCTCTCATCCCCTCATACTCCATCACCGCTGCCCTGAGGTAAAAGCTCCACCTGTGGGGAGCTGGACCACACTGAGCTGTACCCATCAGCACCTCAGTGGCCGGCCTGCAGCTCCGGTATCCATATTACCGGGATCCACAGGTGGCGTCACACACTCTTTATCCCTGTAAATATTTCCCCCATCTAACAAATGACAGCGAGGGCATGGAACCGGGAACCCGACCAACCGTGATTCCCCAGTTAAATCCATCAAACCCAGACCCGGTATCCGAGTACCCCTTGCCCTGGGCTCATCAAATGCAGCCGTTGGCTGCTGTTATCAGATCAAATCCTGATTTACATGGAATAACCATTGGCCATAAGACACACAAAATTGGATTATATGCGGATGATGTCATCCTCACCTTCACTAACGCACTAGGCTCAATTAAAGAAATGATGTCCGTCCTCTCTGAGTTTTCAGATGCATCATATTACAAACTCAATCTATCTAAATCCATGATCTACCATCTTAATCTCCCCATTGATATTCAATTTCAAATACAATATATATATACCCCTTTATTTGGTCTGATTCAGGTTTCACCTATTTGGGAATCTCTATGACAAAACTCTCCAAAATTGTCAAGCATAATTGCGATCTACTCACGCAGGAAATCCGGTCAGAATTGCGTAAATACTCTTCCTCTATCCTCTCATGGATGGCCAGGATCCAAATAATCAAAATGTTTATTCTGCCCAAACTTATCTACCTTTTTCGCTGTCTCCCCTTTCGCTTTCCCCTGGTGTGCTTGGCTACATTTCAAACTATAATAGGTCAATTCATTTGGTGCAACAAACCACATTGCAGCATAATGTCCCAGCCTTACTCTGAAGGCGGCCTAGGGGTCCCGGATATTCAAACCTATCAGAAGGCTGCTTTGCTGGAACCGGCATAGCTGTGGTGGAGACGTGGCAGTGATCCCCTATGGCTCCAAATAGAGTCCCACTATGCTCCCAGGGGTTCCACCAGGCTCCTCTTGGAAATGTGCCTTCTTCGGCTCCTCAAACAACAGACGTTCTTACACACAATGTCATCTTTAGTGGAGATTTGGTCTCTTCACAGTAGGGATTTATTGCCCTTCCTACATAGATATATCTCCCTTGGAACACTGGGGCTCTCGGTTGCTGACTTATCTTTGATCAGATGGAGTCAGCAGGGTATTGTCCTATTGGATAATCTATTGGACCAAAAGGGCCTACTTCTTCAGTATTCTGACATCTTGTCTAGGTTCAATCTCCCCAATCACCTTTTCTACCAGTATTTGCAGATTTGCTATTTCCTCAATACCTGCCGCCTGCCTTGCAGTGATGCCCCTCTTTTTAATGAAACTCTTCAGCGATTCTTTAACCCCTTAAGGTCCGAGTCACTTTGCAGCTTAATGACCAGACCGTTTTTTATAATTCTGACCAGTGTCGCTTTATGAGTTATAACTCTGGAACGCTTCAACGGATCCTAGCGATTCTGAGAATGTTTTTTCGACATACTGGGCTTCATGTTGGTAGTAAATTTAGGTTGATCATTTGTGCGTTTATTTGTGAAAAAATCAAAAATTTGGTGAAAATTTTGAAAATTTAGCAATTTTCAAATTTTTTATTTTTATTCTGCTAAACCAGAGAGTTATGTGACACAAAATAGTTAATAAATCACATTTCCCACATGTCTACTTCACATTAACACAATTTTAGAAAAATAAAAAATTTTTTGGTAGGAAGTTATAAGGGTTCAAACTTCATCAGCAATTTCTCATTTTTCCAGCAAAATGAAAAAAAACAACATTTTTTTTGTGACCACTTCATATTTGAAGTCCCTTTGTGGGGCGTACATGATAGAAAACACCCAAAAGTGACACCATTCCAAAAACTGCACTCCTCAAGCTACTCAAAAGTGCATTCAAGAAGATTATTAACTCTTCAGGTGGTTCACAAGAACTAAAGCAATGTGGAAGGAAAAAAATTGACATATTAATTTTTCCAACAAAAATGTTCTTTTAGGCTCATTTTTTTCATTTTAACCTGGGCAACAGGATAAAATGGATCCTAAAATTTGTTGGGCAATTTCTCCTGAGTACACCGATAACTCATATGTGGTCATAAACCACTGTTTGGGCGCACGGCAGGGCTCAGAAGGGAAGGAGCGCCATTTAACTTTTGGAGCCAATTTTAGATTCAAAAAGGTCAAGTGGCGCTCCTTACCTTTCGGGCCCTACCGTTCGCCCAAACAGTGGTTTATGACCACATATGAGGTATCGGTGTGCTCAGGAGAAATTGCCCAACAAATTTTAGGATCCATTTTATCCTGTTGCCCATGTGAAAATGAAGAAATTGAGGCCAAAAAGAAAATTTGTGTGAAAAAAAGTACTTTTTCATTTTTACAGATCAATTTGTTAAGCACCGAGGGTTTCAAAGTGCTCACTATACATCTAGATAAGTTCCTTTGGGGATCTGGTTTCCAAAATGGGGTCTCTTGTAGTGGAGCTCCAATGTTTAGGCACACAGGGGCTCTCCATACATGTCAGGTTACCATGGTGATCAGCCCATTCCGATTACATTATGATGGGCTGATCACTGGACCCTAAGGGGGCGACACAGTGCCAGAGACAGCGACCACATAGTGAAGGGGATGAGGCTGAAGGAGCCGCGGGCACCAGAGGAGGAGGTGAGCGGGGAGACAGGGGAGCGTAGACAGGATGGGGAGGAGGAAGCGAGGAAAGGAGGAAGGGGAGCAGAGACAGGAGGGAGGGGATGAGAAAGCAGGGAGAGGACGGAGGAGACCGGGGAGCAGAGGAAGAAGCTGGGAGAGGACAGAGGAGACCGGGAAGCAGAGGAAGAAGCAGGGAGAGGACAGAGGAGACCGGGGAGCAGAGGAAGAAGTGAGGAGAGGACAGAGGAAACCGGGGAGCAGAGGAAGAAGGGGGGAGAGGACAGAGGAGACCGGGGAGCAGAGGAAGAAGCAGGGAGAGGACAGAGGAGACCAGGGAGCAGAGGAAGAAGCGGGGAGAGGACAGAGGAAACCGGGGAGCAGAGGAAGAAGCGGGGAGAGGACAGAGGAGAGCGAGGAGCAGAGGAAGAAGTGGGGACAGAGGAGACCGGGAGGCAGGAGCAGTGGGCACAGGCAGGGGATACATGCAGGAGCCGGGCATAGCTGACAGCCCGGCTCCTGCAGAGATCATGAAGGGAAATGCTGACATTCAGCATTTCCCTGCGCGATCATGATGGGATCGGTCAGTCAGATTGACTGACTGATCACATTGCTCTGAGTGTGGGGGCCACTAAAAAGGGTCCCCGCACCTCTTACCCTGACCCTTAGCTGTCACTGACAGCTGTTAGATTTGAGCTGTCACTGTTTGTTTACTGTTCAAAGCCATGACGAGTTTAGCCGTCATGATGCGGGAACTGACATCTTTTCATGACGGCTAAACTCGTCATTGGTCATAATGGGGTTAAATGTAATTGCTTTTCCTCACATGGAGTCTCCATTATATATTAAGCCCTGCTTACTCCTGATGGCTCTTCCAAATTGTCTTTTATGCTCTCATGGGTTAAAAATCTGTCCTTTTCAGCTACTACCGATGAATGGAAACATGCTTTTACCCATATGAACATAGGTTCTTCATATATTAACCATTTAGAAGAGGCCAAAAAATTGTACCTCAATTGGTACCTAACCCCCCTTCAGTTGTCTAAATTTAAAGGCTCAATTTCCCCTCTTTTTTGGAGAGGTTGTCATTCATTGGGATCGATGGCTCGTATTTGGAGGGATTGTCCAAATTTAAAAAAGTTCTGGCATGAGGTCGATGGTTTGATATCCTCAGTAATTCATATTCCATTCACCCCTCTAGTCAGACTGCTCTCCTCGTACTACACTTGGAGGACATTCCACCCTCGTTGTGCCCTATGGTTACCAATGTATTAATAGCCGCCAGACAATGTATTACCAGGCATTGGAAAAAAGATATTATTCCCACCGGGGATGAGCTGATTTCAAGACTTAACCTCCACTATCAATATGAAACTATCTTAGCTCATGACCTACCTAGGAAAAGCAAAGTCACTTCTTGGTGGGACCCATGGAAATTGTCTTCCTTTTATTTCAACGTCTAACCACATATTTATACCTGTGAAACAGTGACCACCAGTGTAACCTCTTCTCTATGTACCATCCCTGTTCCCTTCCTCCTAGATGTTCCTGCCCTACCCTCACCGGTTTATTTGTTATCTCTTTAAAAACCTAACGTAGGTGAAGATATTTGTACTCATCCGTGCCTATTATGCTTGAGATTACCTACGTACTTCATTGTGACTGTTCTTGTTACTGTTCTTTCCTGAATAAAAATTGAATGGTTTTAAAAAAAAAAAAATCGTTGCATGCAACGTTTTTTAGACACGGCACAGAACTGCAACAAACTGGATCTGGTAACAACCTGATGCAACCAGATGCTACTGGAATCCATTCAAAATGGATGAGCAGACTGGTTCCTTACAGGATCCATTTTTTCTCGAAAAACTGGATCTGTGCCAGGTTTGAAAAAATGCTGGTGTGAAACCAGTCTTATATATATTTCTCCACTGTGACAGTGATAGATAGATGCTCAGGGACCGGCCTGCACTTAATCGGTTTCTCTAAGGCCCCTTTCACATCTGCGATTATTGTCAATTGCGGCAGATCCGGCAGATGTCGCCACATCTGCAGGATCTGCCGTGTAAAGGCCGACTTGCGGCACTGGTCCAGCAAGCCCCATTCATTCTCTATGGGGCTCGCGGTCAGGTGCGGCAAGTGAGGTATTGCCGAATCCGGCACATCCGGCACCTGCGGCTGCTCAGAAAACTTGCTCGGCAATACCTCACTTGCCGCACCTGACCGCAAGACCCATAGAGAATGAATGGGACTTGCCGGATCGGTGCCGCAAGTCGGTCATTACGCAGCAGATCCGGTAGATATGGCGGCGTCTGCCGGATCTGCCGCAAATGACAATAATTGTAGATGTGAAAGGGGCCTAAAGGCCACTTTACACACACCAACTTATCTGTCCAACTTCTGAACAACTTACTGGTTGCAGTGAAATCATGGACACATTGTTCCATTTGTACACAGCCACAAAATGGAGCAATGTGTCCATGATTTCACTGCAACCAGTAAGTTGGTCAGAAGTTGGACAGATAAGTTGGTGTGTGTAAAGTGGCCTTTACTCTAACGGCCTGTGCACATGTTGAAGATTTGTTGTTTTTTTTGTTTACTCAGATGTGTCACAAAAGCTGAAAGATTTCCTAATGCAGCAAATCCTGAAGTCTCTTGCACAGGTTGCTTATTTTTGACTTGCAAATTTGGTGTAGAGTTTTTTCACCATCGAAACTAATGAGAAAGTGTAAAAATGCTGCAAAAATGCAACTGATTTTTTGCCTCTTTTTTTGCTGCATTTTTGCTGCTTTTGTTTTGAATGAAGCTAACTTTATTTAAATATGAACAGTAGACAAATGACACCAAAAATGCAGATAAAATTCAACAAAAATGTAGCAAAACACAGCAAAAAAAAACATAAAAAATGCAACAAAAATGTAGCAAAACACAGCAAAAAAACCCATAAAAAATGCAACAAAAATGTAGCAAAATGCTGCAAAAGAAGCATAAAAAAGTAGCAAAAAAAGCAACAAAACCTTCTTTTTTGAAGCAGCTTTTTTACTGCCAAGAGAGTAAGTTTTGCTGCATAAAAAAAAGCAATGTGTGAACACAGCCTAATAATTTAGTAGGTGAGTTAGTTTGGCTTTGAAGGCTTTATATAACATAGCTCATAACTGTGGTCACTGTACATTTCTTCCTTATAGGTATATTTTATAGACACAACATTGCCGTTTTGTAACTCTATATGTTGCTATGTATATATTTAAAGTGACATGCAGCTACATTGCTCTTTTGACACCTGATATTTAATACTTTCGCTGTCTAACTTTAATTCTGAAGTTCCTTAAACCCATTGATTCCCTGTGGGAGCGGCGTGTAATATCAAGCTCTATATTCTATAAACATAAGTGCACTGCATACAGTCTCGCTGAAAGACGCGTATCACATCTAAGATCTCTGTGTGGCATAACAATTACACTTAAATCAAACACATTAGCCTTGTTACTGAGTGATCTTGCCACCAGTCATTCCATTTATTGTTGTATATTTCAATCTCTTGCTCCTTGACATAAGTAAACAAATCTACGGGAAAACAGATAAACGCAATGCATAAAATTGTTCCACTTCTCAACGTGTAAGGTCCCCGGAGTGCCGGCTTTGACATTTTGTATTGTTTATATCACTTACATAAGGTAAATATTTGGGTGTGTGTATGAAATACGTGCAAACTGGCATCTGGACCCAATGGGGTCGGAGTCACTAATCTCTGCACGGTGGACGGCGGAACGTTGGACTATCGGAGAGACATTTCCTTGCATTGCTTTGTAAAAACCTGTTAAATATATGCTAGTAGATGAAAATATTCTTCATTTTTAGTGTAGCAGATCTGTTAAAATACAACCTGCTTCATATATTGGTGTAACGCTGGAAGAAGCGGTAACGTGGAAGGTGGACCCACTAGACCACAGAGACCTCTGTAGAAGCTGAACCCAAGTAACCAACTTGATTAGGACGTCAGAGAAATGCAAGAATTTTATTAAGGATAAGAGAAAAATCCACAAGAGAGGACGCCCTGGGCTGAGGCACCGAACTCCTCCGATTGAGCACCGGCGAGCGAATCCCTAAACCGGGGTTGACCTGCCACAGCCTCGGAGGCTCTAAGTGCAATGACTCCTAGACCAGAGGGGCAACCCAAGGGGAGAAAAGTCTGAGGGAGACCTGAGGTCCAGGGAAACCGGATGGGACAAATCAGCAAGGAAGCGGGATAGCCAGGAGAATCTGGAGGAGACACGAGGCTGTGTCACTGAGGAATGGTCCAGAGGATCTTGAGGATACCAACTGAGCCCGCAGGTATAAAGAATGTCGAGACTCCAGGCATCCATAAGACCAGGACAGGGACGTCAGCACTTAAAGGAAACACCAGGCATTAATAGAAAGCAGTGATTAGCAAGTGCTGATCCGAGAACCTGAGCACAGCAATGTTTGAACCACAGTGCAAAGTTGCCTAGGCACCTTCCTAAGGAAGTGAAGCCCTTAAATACACAAAAACCTCTCAATGATTGGCTGAAAAAGGGAGCACTGACCCTTTAACCCCTTCATGTCCTTGGAATTTTACATTTTTCATTTTTGCACCCCTGCTTCCAATAGCCATTACGTTTTTATTTTTCCATCAATATAGACATATGATGGCTTGTTTTTTGCGGGACGAGTTGTACTTTCATATGCAATCATTTATTTTACCATATAGTGTACAGGGAAATTGCAAAAAAAATTCTAAGTGCAGTGAGATTGGAAAATAAGTGCAATCACACGTTTGTTTTTTGGGTATTTTAGTCGCCATGTTCACTATATGGTAAAACTGACTTGACGGAGTGATGCCTCGGGTTGGTACGAGTTCGTAGACACCCAACATGTATACCTTTACTGGTATCTAAGTGGTGAAAAAAAATTCAGAAATTTGAAAAAAAAAAACAAAAACTGACTTTTTGCGCCATGTTCTGCAACCCATAGCATCCTCATTTTTCGGGATGTGGGGCTGTGTGATGGCTTATTTTTTGTGTCTTGGGCTGACGTGTCTAATGATACCATTTTTGGGTGTATACGTTGTTTTGATCACCCGTTATTGCATTTTACAGCAATGTTGCGGCGACCAAAAAAATGTAATTTTGAGGTTTGGATTTTTTCCGTTACAGAGTTTATGGCTTTCATTAACGGATTTAATATGTTTATAGATCGGGCAATTCTGAACGCGGCAATACCAAACGTGCATTTTTTTTATTTTTTAATACTTTTATTGTGATTGGGGGAAAAGGGGAGTGATTTTTTTTTTACAGATTTTTAAAAACTTTATTTTTTAATTCACTCTTATTTTTACACTGCCCCATAGAGAGGCACCCTGCTGTACAGTCTGATCGCTTCTGGGAGATACAGATGAGCTGCAGCTCATCTGTATCTCTCAGAATCGCGGACTAGATGTGGTTGGCAGCTCCTGCCAACCACAACCCGGAAGTGATCTGTGACAGCATCCGGGGTCTAGCCAGGACCCCGGCCTGTCACTTAAGTGCCAGAGATCCCGCGATACAATCGCAGGATCTCCAGTGCAGGCAAGGAACAGCGCTTTCCCCGCCGCGGTGCCTTTGGATCCCGCTGTCAGAGATTGATCCCGGATCCGATCGGTGCTGTTAGCCCGACATCTCAGCTGATGAAATCAGCTGAGATGTCGGGTGTTTAATGTGAGCTCCGCGCCGGAGCTCACATCAAACCCTCCTTACCGGCCCATAACGGGAAGAGGTTAAATGAGGAAAACCTGTGGTGTGCCCTGCCTATGCATGCTCCCCTGCAAACCGGAAGTAATAGGAGGCAGAAGAGATGTGACAGGATGATGCATCAGTGGAAAGGCAAGGAAGGATACTGAAGGAGCTTGGACCAAGTGTGTATGACGGGGTACAGGTGGGGGCAGTGGCATGACGGGACCTAGTCTCCCTACCCCCTGTAGATGAGTCCTGCAGCTAGGGATATTACAATTGAATATATCTCTGAGACCTGATGAAGCTGGTGTGCTTACTTTATCAATCCACATCAGAATGGCAGTATGTCTATGTGCGCATGTTGAATATTTGGCACAACATTTCGCAACCAACCAGGCTGAGAAAAAGACCTCATGAATACCGTAAATCCTTTACACACAAAACTTAATTTGCGTAAAATGCATATTTTATTAGTAAACAAAAGATAAAAATGTATATATACACAACAGCATAGAGACTATAAGTAATCATGGATGCAAAGTAATTAGTCCATAAATATTTTGCATAATGAATTCATAAATATAAGCAGATAGATAGACTTCAAAATTGATAACAATTCCTAAAAAAAATTCCATTTATATATGTAATAGTAAAGGCAAAATGCCACAACAGTATTAATATAGAGATAAACTAAATTGAGAAAAATAAAGAAAAGGAGCCAAAAATAGATAAACAAAAAGTGTGGACACCCATGCTGCAAAATCCACTAATAAATATACCTTTATACAAAAATCACGTCACACACAGTCAAGTCTTCCTATACCTTGAGTCCGTCTTACCAACAAAGTAAGTGTCCCCTAACACGCGTTTCACACAGCTTAATCAGAGAGGGTCATGAGATGCATTATACATTGTATTATACCAGATGTGTACCAGTCAGTTTAACCCCTCTACCCAGAGACGTTGTGGGCCTCCTAAAATGGCTAGAGGTAAGGGAGTCTTTTAGATTCTTTACAGGCTCTTCTGGTAACCATCTTTGGGTGATCCTGTATGAACAAAAGCAGTTTGCTCTTGCTCAAAAGTATTCCCCAATTGGACTTCCCCACAATGGTTATTATAGGTCATAATCAGGTTGATGGATGACATACCTGTTTTACTCTGTGGTTGTAAAATCTACCTCTGGTCCACAAGAGCTGAATAATTGTTAGGCCTCTGACACGATCTTATGTGGATAGCCCCTTTTCTTGAAACGCGAGAGCACACAGGGTCATATAATCGCTGAATTGCCTGTCTTACATCAGATTGGTCACAATCACATGACCAGGGAGGAGGAAGGGCTGACCCATATGCCGTACTGTTCCATTGAACTGCCTCTGTTTCCAGGTCCCCGACCCTGGGCGATGACATCATCGCCCTGGGACTGCTTCCTGCACACGCACCGGCAGTGCCACTGAGCAGAGGAGGTTGAGCGGCACTGCGACAGCAGGCAGAGCAGGGAGATCAGTCCCCCTGATCTCCCTGCACCAAAGCACTATTGAAAAGAGAGGTTCCAAAGTGACATCTTTGGTATGAAGTATGAAAACATAATAATATAGAAATATACTTAAAAATAGAAAAATAGATATATAGAGTTTACTATAATTCAACAGTACAATTAATCTGCAGGTAAACAAGAGTGGGAGGTGATGAGGTAATGAGAACGCACCAAAATCCTCACAGGTATTGTTACATAATAAGCAGAATAAATTGATGAATAAAGAAAACAAACCACCAACAAATATTTTAAATTTTCCCATCAGCTAAAGGGCACTGAGAATCCTAAAAAGCTACTACATATAGGAGAGGCATTATAGAAGGAGACCCAGTGTAAGGTAAGGGTCTAACAGTAGTAATGTTACAAATTATAAAACCAGAGAAAAAGCAACTGGTAACTTAATATATCATTTTTAGGATTCCTGTTACTAATTGAAGAACACAATTCATCATAAAGAGGGGTGTCCAAAAAATATATAAAAAGAAATACTGGACTAAGAATATAAATTAATTTCCAATAGTGGATTGTTATGTACAAAGAGAAATAGTATATTTTTTATGAATTTTTTTATGAATTTTATAATGAATTTTTAATACTTTAATAAACCATTTGATAAGAAAGACAAAGTAGTGTGAATCAATCAGTAGACATAACACATAGCCATTGATTTTAGGAAGATATGCGCTGGGCCCTTATAACTTTACATAGTAATAATATATATAAAAAAAAAAGGGGGTTAACACGGTACTCCCCTGAGAGCCTTCTAGCTGCAACATCACAGTAGTGATACCTATAAGACTAGCTCCGGTGTATAACCTATTGTTTTAAATCATCTATATTTTTATTTTTTAATATGAGGATTTGGAGGGGGTTCAATTGGTTTGAATTTCCCCAGTAGTATCTGGTTAGTTTCCATAAGTATATTTTTTATTTACCATCATCATAATTTTTTGCGAAAATTTAAAATGTTTCTACTAGTGTGTATTCCACCTTTAGGATCCTGTGCAGGATTGGGACCCTTTAAAATTCATTGGATATAGTCTCAGAAGATCTCAGAGAAGAGGTCCCCAACCCTTCTGACCTTGAGAGGCACATTCAGCTCTGATAAAGGGTCGTGATGAACATTCAGCTCTGAGAGAGGATGGCCAGCCACATTCAGCTCTGAGAGAGGGTGGTGAGCCACATTCAGCTCTGAGAGAGGGTCACAAGGAACATTCAGCTCTGATAAAGGGTTGCAAGCCACATCCAGCTCTGAGAGATTGTTGGGAGCAACATTCAGCTCTGATAAAGGGTCATGAGCCTCCTCTAGCTCTTAGAGATTGTCAAGAGCAACATCCAACTCTGATTAAGGGTTCCGAGCCACATTTAGCTCTGAGATTGGGTTGGGAGCCACATCCAGCTCCAAGAGAGGGTCGCAAGCAATATTCAGCTCTGAGACAGGATCACGAGCCACATCCAGCTCTCAAAAGGTACCGTCACACAGGGAGATATCGCCGGCGATGTTGCCGGGGATCGCGGGAGCGCGCATCCCTGACAACATCGCCGGGGAGCTGTCACACTGTGCAACTTACCGGCGATGTCGCCGGCTAGTTGCCGCGGCTATCGCTCGCTGGGTTGCCCAGCAACCCAGCGAGCGATAACCCGCAATGTTGTAGATAGGCGGAATCGCCCGTAACATTGCGGGTTGCCGCGTTACACAGGGCGATCAGGCAGGATCGCCTGAGCCACATCGCCAGGTTTCCCAACATTGTTGGGAAACCTGGCGATGTGACTCAGGCGATTCATCGCCTGATTATCGCCCTGTCACACGCGGCAATTCGCCGGCGATGTCGCCGCAACCTGGCCACGCCCCTCGGTTGCCGGCAACATCGCCGGCGATATGTCCCAGTGTGACGGGCCCTAAAGAGGGTCGTGAGCCATATCCAGCTCTGAGAGAGGATCGTGAGCCATATCCAGCTCTGAGAGAGGGTCATGAGCCACATCCAGCTTTAAGAGAAGACTGCGAGCCACATTCAGCTCTAAGAGTCATGAGTCACATCCAGCTCTGAGAGAGGGCCACGAGCCACATACAACTCTGAGAGAGGTTCACCAGCTACGTTCAACTCTGAGAGAGGGTGAGGAGCCACACCCGGCTCTGAGAGAAGGTCACGAGCCACATGCAGCATGAGAGGGTGGGAAACCACATCCAGCTCTCAGAGAGTGTCGGAAGCCACATCCAGCTCCTGCCTCATCACAGCAGTGACAAACTAAGCCCCCATTACTAGTGTAAATGACAGCCAAAGCTTTGCCATGAAAATTGCATCCAAGGCTGTGTACCAAGATCCAGAGGTTCTTACATTACCCCCATCCAGATCTGTTCTTCTGTGTTGGCCTACTCACAAAAGTCACCATCAGTAGACCTGCTCTTCATAGCTATTGCTAAATTTGGTGCTAATGGACCAAGCTGGAGGACATTCGCAAGCCACAAATCACAGGCCCGTGAACCACAGGTTGGGAACACCTGCCTCAGAATGTTACACTTGTTTTTCAGGGCAGTTGGAGTGTAGCTCATCTCTATTATAAATGGATCCTTCCTTTCTTTTCCTCTTAGGTTGATATTTTCCAAGATGGGAGGCGAGTGATGGCTAGCTTGAAAAAAAAAAGATTTTGGAAGATGGTATGTGTCTATAAGTAGCCGCTTGGTGCTGGGGATGTGAATTGACGTCTGTTGAAGATATTTCTCACATATCACCATAATGTATCGAATTTCTATTAAGAGAAAGTGGATGCTTATTGAAAATGAATTAAATCTATGGATGGACACATCTGTACGGTTGATGATCATTGTGTGATATGGCTACTGATTCTTGGTTAGTTTTACTACTGAACAGAATACATTTATACATGTATACCTTAAATATTCCAAAGATCTCCAATGCATCCTTACTTTAACCTTGAGAGATCCTTAATTATTCAATAAAGATAAACATGAGACTCAAAGTTCAATAAAAACTGAAAAAGTCATTTAATCAATGTCATCTAATGGCCCAAATAGCAGGAAATCATTTATATTGTCCAATGTATTGAATCACGTTATCCAGATGACAATTGCTGATTGGATAATTAGCTAAACACCATTTTACATACTATATGGTAATTAGGATTTGTTAGCAGTGTTGTAAAGATGGTGGCAATATTTGCGCTTTCTAAGGGGATGATCTTCAGCTCTTGGCATGATTACTCCTAATCACTCCCAGCATGTCCAAACACTTATAAAGTGATGTTTACTGTTAATTTTATAGCTAGGTCTCAATAAATTATACTTAAGGTGCCGTCACACCTGCCGACGTCGCTAGCGACATCGCCGAAAAAGTGACGTATCAGCGATGTCGCTAGCGACGTCGCGCTGTGTAAATGAGCGCCGCGACCGCGTTTTATCGCTGGTCGCAGGTTGACAGGTTTACGGGAAGAACCGTAAACCTGTCAACCGGCGACCTGTGATAAGGCTGGATCGCGCCGTGTGACATCGCCAGAGCGATGTCGGCGGCGATCCAGCCTATACCGCAGCGTTGCTGCGGATCGCTCGCTGGGCTGAGCCCAGCCCAGCGAGCGATGTCACTGCCCGCATCGCTGCGGTGTCGCCGGCCGCAGCGATGCTGTGTGACAGCTGGCCAGCGATGTCGGAACCGAGCGGGCACCCGCGCATCGCTTCCGACATCGCTGGCCAGATCGTGCTGTGTGACGGCACCATTAGTATTTAACTAGCAACTTTCAAAAGACATACGGGTCTTGTCAAGGTCAGACAGATATCAAGCAATTACCATGGAATTATTAGCATTATTATTGGATCAATGGTTCCTGTACTTCTCATTTGATAGATAATGTAATAGATAGACTATATGCTAATCAATTTAGTAAAACATATGTTGCCTTACGTACAAAAAAATCCCTCCAACGTGTGGTTCACTATGTATTTCCTGTCTGTCCACTGCCTGTTGTAAAGCGTAATCCATCTCCAGCTACATGGATTGCAGAAAGAAGGGGTGCAGCTCTATCTCTTTTCTGCTCCTCTTCTGTACGACAAACTTTCTGTTAAAGGGAACCTGACCCCTCCAAATGACCCCCAACCCTATTAATACCTGTCCCTGCACCCTAACATATCAGTATTAGTGCTCCTTTTCTATAAAAAAAAAGCGCTCTGTAACATTGGAATAATCAACAATATACACTTACAAATCTGAGACTTCTTGTCCCTGAATAAGTCTCACAGGGCGTCCCCTGTGAGACTCTAAGCCCTCTCTAGGTGCTCATTTCCATGTCCCGAATGGTCCACCCTCTCTCTGTCTGTGCTGCTGTGATGTGGAGCTGAAGGCAGGACTAATGATTTGCATTCTGTGAGTGATAGAGAGGGCGAGGGCAAAGCCTGCACAAGCAGAGCACACAGACAGATAGAGTGTGGATCCTGGAGCCTGCAAAACAACACGCCCTGGTGACTAAAGAATATAGCCCCTGCTAATTATAATCCCTAATGAGTAAGTATTAAAACGTTTTTATGCACTTTCACAGGATGCTTTTAGGAGACAAAAGAAGTGTTAGATTAGTGATAGGATGCTGCAGGAACATGTTTTGGTAGCTTAGGAGGCGTTCTGGAGGTGACAGGATCCATTTAAGACTTTCAGTTCAGGATAGTTAAGGTTTTGGAGAATTTAAGATGCAATGCATGAAGGAAAATGAAGTTCCAGTACTTATAGATAGAATGCTGATGATAGCTTAAATGGCATGAGTTACTGGACCTATAAGGCTGGTATGTGCACCAAGAACAGTTTACGAATCAATACTTTTACCAGTGAGATATATAGATATATAGTATAACATGCCAAGGAATGTACACTTAGTACATTGCAACCAAAAGTTTGCTTGTGATTGGAGAATCTCATATAGGGTAAGAGTGTAAATGATATTTCCTCAAATTCTTCAGTTTTTACGTAATTTAGGATATAACACTCTGTAGCCAAGAACTAATAGGAACAATGACAGCAGTAGGAGCTGAGTGTACTGTCCTTGTCGGAGCCAGTGACTTTCTTACTTGTGAGATTTTATTAGTAAACAAAAACCTGCCTTGGAAAGGGACCATATCATGGAGTAGGGATAAGAAAAATAAATCAATAGATGCAGCATTGGAATAATGGCATCATGTTCTCTCCAACACTTGCCTCGGAGTAACTCTTGACTCTGCCCTGTCATTCAAGCTCATCCAAGCTCTTGCCACCTCCTGTCACCTCCAGTTCTATAATATTTTCTGAATCCGTCCTTTCCTCAACTCTGAATCTACTAAAATGCTTGTACACACCCTCATCATCTCCTGCCTTGACTACTGCAACATCCTCCTCTGTGGCCTCTCTGCTAACACTCTTGCACCTCTCCAATCTGTGTTAAACTCTGCTGCCTGACGAATCCACCTCTGTCCTTGTTACTTCACCGCTTCTCATGTCTGCGAATTCCTCCACTGGCTCCCAGTTCCCCAACGAATCCAGTTTAAACTCCTAACACTGACCTACAAAGCTGTCCATAACTTGTCCCCTCCCCATATCTCTGTACTAATCTCCCAATATCTTCCCTCACGTAATCTCCGGTCCTCCCAAGACCCAATGTTGCATGTCTTATAAATAAGTCTCCATAAACTTGCTTGGTTTCTTCAATAAGAACCATTCCCCCATCCTCCCTCAGCGGTATCTAAGGCATTTAGTCCTGTCCTGAATACTAACTCTTAAACAGCTGCCTACAGATGGGTCTCCCTTCCCTTTGAAAGAGTTTATGATTTGGCAGATGCGGAAGCGTTTTCTTCTTTCTGCAGCAAAGCTATTTGGCCTCTGATGCAAAGTCAGTCTAATACAAAGTCGGCACAAAGCCTCAGTAGCAAAATTAATCAGAACGGGGAATTAGAAGGTTATATCTGGCTGAAGTGATAAGTTATTTAGTCACTGACTAAATACATAATTCCCGATTGCTAAACAGTCTGCCAAGCAGCTTGTGTTTGGTCCAGACACTTAGGCTAAAGAGATTCTTCTATTTTATTACGAGTATAATATAATCCTTATCTTGCTCTTTGTCCAACTGGCCGAGTGTCGCAATGAGCTTCTATTTGTCACCATAGTCTTTTGCCAAACAATGAAAATAATTGAGCCAAGTGCTGGTCTAACTGCAAAGTCAAAGATTTTTCCGTTTGATCTGGTGCTCAGGGCATCATACAAACTGCTTCTTCTAGAGATAGCGACCTACCTTAGTTTGTAGGTCTTATAGCTCTATACAAATAGACCTAATAGTTATTCCAGCACTAACATTCATTAACTTTATAGATAGAGATGGGATAATTGATTCCTAGGACTCCAGTCTATCACCAAGGTCGGCATCCTCTACCATGGAACAGGATGGTAGTCATGGTCCAGGTAGTTGTCTGCTGCACCCCTGCATGCTACATGAAAGAGGAAGTCCTGAAGGGTGTATGGTGTTGCATTATGAAGGCAATATGCTTTTGCAGGCCGCATGTTGCTGATGGTTTCAGCCAGCCGGGACTAGATGGTACACAGTTCATTGAGGGAGACCACAAGTCCATTAAAAACTTAATTTACTGAATCCAAACTTGGTAACAATGATGCACACTAGATAGCGGGCACAAATCTTCTTATACACGTCATTGTCACAGATCATCATTAAGCACACCTTCTTCACTTTACTTTATCCAACCGCCATAAGTCCTTTTCTGTCCAACACTACCCGGCCTAGCACCACATCACAGTCCACGAAAGTCATTTTCTTCCTCAAATGGTTCCACATCTTTTCACTCTTAAAAGGATGTTGCCAATTTGACCGGTCTGAGCTGTAAGTTCTCTTAGACACTTATTGAACGCCTACCCAAGACACTCACTTTGTTCTCACCCCTCCATTACTTATTCCTCTGGTCAGTTTTGACACAACTTCCTAGATCACTCTGTAACTTGGTCCACTCCTTCTCTTTCTCAATTGTTCTCTCATCTTATTCAGGCTATCCTCTGTGTGGTCTCACCCTCTTTAGGAACACCCACATCATGAGTATCTGCATACTAATTAGACCTAAGGTCTGTCTCTGTCACAGGCTGGACCCTATCTGATGTCCTAACAGAAAATGTCTCTTTCGCTGTTTTCCTAGGGGCTAATCCCAGCTGTTAACTATCTCTGACCATGCTCATCGTCTGTTGTTGGGCAGAACACCATACAGGTAAACATTACCACACATCACATCACAATTCACAAGACACTTTATATCACAATAATATGATTGCTGTCTTTAGGGAAAGGAATGTGACAGCAACCAGTCCACTTCCTTACTATCCTGGGACCACTGGATGGGACATCTGCGAATCTCCTTACTTGCCTCATTTTATCATTGGCCGTACTGGTGTGACGTTAAAATTGTGGTGTGTGGCAGACACACCTGGCCAACCTGTGTAATCATAAAAGGCGACGGGAATGCTGGAGGTGAGGAGAGTTGAAGGTCTCCCGTCCGACAGTCATAGGGTACTGACTAGCCTGATAGACCGGAGCCCTGCCAAAAGATATTGCCATCTCTACATTTAAGTGATAAATGCTAGATGACAGAGCTCTCAACTTCTGGGACCTCCATTTATCACTAGGCCTTTAGCATCAAGCTAGGGTCACACATAGCAATCCGTTTTTGGAAGTGTTTTGCATGCCAAATCCGATTATCTTAGGCTGCTTTTTGTGCCTCCTGTGCCCCTGAACGTTTTTGGGACTTTGCCATTTTTTACATAAACAATCAATTTTTCCATAGGGCCCCATGTTAAAAAAAAACATATCTGTTTTCTACTGCACCCAAAGACGTTCCTACCAATGTTTTTCGGTTTAAAAAACCTCCTAGGAACGTTTTTGGGTGCAAAAAAAACGTATAGGGCATTTATTACATATAATCCGTTTTTGCATCAGTTTTTGGACTTAGTAAAAAAAAGGCAAAAACTGATGCCAAAAACAGACCAAGGGCTTATGTGTGACCCTAGCCTTACACTGGTTTTGAAGGAACTTGAAAGGGAGGTAGTTCCAAACATCCTGGAGAACCAACCACAGATCTTCTCTGTATGAGATTTTTGCAAACCCTTGTGTCTTTTCCTGTAATTCCAGACAGACTGGATGATGTGAGATCAGGGCTCTATGTGGGCCAGATCATCACTTCAAGGACTCCTTGTTGTTTACACTCCTTAAAGCTCACAATTGGCGGATTGAGGCAAGAACCATTGATCTCCTGGCAGTGGGCTTCAGGATAATGGCACCGAAGGCGATGTATGTAAAGACTGACATCTTGGCTTGTCATTGAGCTGAGATCAAAATCTGCGCATGCGCCACCTCTGAAGCTATTTCCCTGAAGCCCACTTTTGGGGGCTTAAGGCAGGAGCCATTGATCTCCTCACAGTAGGCTTCAGTAATATGGTACCAGAGGTAGTGCATGTGCAGATTGAGAACTAGGCTTGTCCTTGAGCTGAGATGTAAATGTGCACATGCGCCACCTCCGGCACCATCTCCCTAAAGTCCACTACTGGTGGTTCAAGGCAGAAGCCATTGATCTCCTGACAGTAGGCTTTGGGAAAATGGCGTCAAAGGTGGTGCATGTGCAGATTAAGATCTGCGCATATGCTGCCTTCATGGCCATTTCTCAGAAGCCCATAGCCTGAAGATCAATGACTCCTACGCCGCACAGTCGACATTTACCAGGAGATCACTGACAGGAGATCAATGGCTCCTGTCTTACACTCAGGGACTCCTCCTCCTCTCAGCCCAGGGCCCGCAGCATCGCCCTACTCCTAGCGCCAGTGTCGGCTTCCTGCCTTCTGTGATTCTGCTCCATGGTAAGCTATATCCGGACTGGAAATAAAGCGCCATTGCCTACTGATCCATTGTGATCCTTGTCCGTTTACAGCATAGTACGGATCATAGAAGCACCATCCTTTTGGATTCATATCCGGACTACAAGACGCACCACCATTTTCCTCCTAAATTTTGGGGGAGAAAAAATGCGTCTTATAGTCTGCAAAACATGGTAACTTTGTGTTAACTCATTCTGAGGCCGGCAATAGACAGTACAACACAGAGGCTATAGGAGGAAAACAATACAACATTTTTAATAAAACAAAATAGCAAAAAGGTTTTGAGCCAAAGTAGATGGATTTATGTAACATAACTTGCCCCCGGGGTACCTGTATCCTTTAATATCGGGATTGATAACCCAAGATCCAACCTTACAGTAAGAACTACTGTTTACCACTGATAAAAGCTGCTTTTCAATCAGTCTGGAATCCAAAAAGCTAATTTTCCCCTTGGCCAGTTTGTGTTTTCTATCTCCGGCAGATGTTCAGATGTTTGACTATCCTCAAAGCTAAGATGCACTTGTGCGGAGGATCCTGTTTTTGATCTAATGGCGATACTGTTCAGTGACACACAGGCGCCCGGCTCTTGAGGGCTGGTATCACTGTCTAAAATTGTCTGTCCACAATTCAACATTTAAGAGACACTAAATGCAAGGCTTGCACTTCTCTGAAGAGCGGGCAGAATGTGCCAAATTACAGGGATTAATGCAGGGCTAAGGGGGTTAGTGAAACAAAAATACTCCAAAATCAATCGAAAATCACAATTATTATAATGCGGTGCTCCACAGCTGGCCGTACAGTAATTATCAGGTTTTACATATTTGGAAATGAAAAGCAGGAGCGGCCAGCGTGGTTAACCCTACGCATTCTCGTCTGTCCGTCATATAATCAGATGCTGGAAGGAAACACAACTCTGATTTCCAGAAACATAATGTGTTTGTGTCTTTTATATTTGTTTATGCTGTTTTATGCAACCGGTTGGTAATTAGTCATTGACACAATGAAGATATTAACAGGTGCAGAAATGTCTTTAATCATCTGTGTTATTGTAAGAAGAAGAACATGTTGCCTACGTTCTCCTTTGAAGACCCTAATGTTATTGCTGTGATATGTAATGTATAATGTGATAAGTGTTAATAATAATAATATTTATTCATTTATATGGAGCTGTTAATCTCACAGTGCCTTACATTCATCAATATCACTGTCCCCATTGGGGATCACAATCTAAGGTCCCTATCAGTAATGGTACCTTTACACGCCGCGACGGCAGGCTGGATACATCGCGCTACAAGCTACAATTGTAGCTTGTAGCGTCCATATCGCCTGTAGTAGCGGCGTCTGAAGAGGCGACGCTACAGCCGGCAACAGATACATCTGTTTATGGTCTCTGCTCATAAACTTAAGGCAACATCGCCGATTGTAGCGAGCTGTATCGGCGTGTAAAGAAGCAACGGAAGGCAACTCTGGACACCCGGCGATGTGGCTGCCATGTATCTAAGGCGTTTAGCAAATAGAAAAACAAGCGGTGTCAGAGGATTGGAGCGCTAAAGAAACCACGGGTTGGTGATTAGATTACCGATAATTTATTGCACGAACAGCAGGGGTCCAGTATGCCACAACGCGTTTCGACGCACAGATGCGTCTTTCTCAAGTGGTGATCCACTTGAGAAAGACGCATCTGTGCGTCGAAACGCGTTGTGGCATACTGGACCCCTGCTGTTCGTGCAATAAATTATCGGTAATCTAATCACCAACCCGTGGTTTCTTTAGCGCTCCAATCCTCTGACACCGCTTGTTTTTCTATTTGCTAATCCCCTTCTCCCTTGTTGGGAGTGCGGTGTGTGAGCTGCTCTAAGATCCACAGTACCTGGCAGTACATCATAAAGACCCACCCTTGAATGATCAACTGATACACAGTGTGGAGCTGGGACGGAAGCCAGTGCAGCGAGTCTGCCTCTTCGGGTGGAGGAGTGAAGGAGCCCACCTCCATCTCCAGAGGAACTAAGGAGCCGACCACCAGGCCCGGAGTATCTGAGGAGGAGGGATTATTGGCCCTTGTCACTACAGTGATCCACATTAAGCCATCAGTCTGGTTGTGCGGGGTGTTGCACAACCAGTAAAGGTTAGTACAAACATAGTAAAACCGTGTATTAAGTTCCTCCAGTTGCAGTGTGGCGCAATATCTGTTTTTTCTTTTATGT
This sequence comes from Allobates femoralis, assembly GCA_033576535.1. NCBI lineage: Eukaryota > Metazoa > Chordata > Amphibia > Anura > Aromobatidae > Allobates > Allobates femoralis. The sequence continues at coordinate 163,131,046 of JARQOC010000007.1, read as the reverse complement.
ATCTAAGGCGTGACACAGTCGCCATGTTACCGCGCCCCAAGTGCGATCATTGGTGGAAGCTGCTGCATGACGATTGGTAGTCGCTGCATAGGGCGGGATATTTAAGGAGCTGACCAGTCACACTACACAATTACTCGAGCGTGCTGTATTAACCAGCCTCCTGCGATGCCTGGCCAATCCTGATGATATTGCGCTGTCCTATCATCGTACGGACGGCTCGTAATCCAAGATTGTTGCACGCCTATGTGCTATCCCTGCTGCACCGGGTCCGCCCATAGTAGCTTGTTGGAGCGGTGTGTAAACATGGTACGCTACGCTACAGCTGGCTACTTGAGACACCCGGCGATGTAGCTAGCTATAGATGTAGCGTGGCGTAGTGCACCTTGTCGCGGCGTGTAAAGAGGGTGCGTTGACCGTTTGTAGCCGTTTGAGCGTGCTCGTGCACGCGAAGTAGCGCGATGTATCCAGCCTGCCGTCGCGGCGTGTAAAGGTACCATATGTCTTTTTTTCCATATATAATTTTTATTAAAGTTTTGAGATGAAGAACCATCAGATATTGACAGATATTGACAAATATTGACAAACAGACATAGGATTTTGAAAACTAACAGATGAGATAACAGGACTCAGGAAACTTTATATGACCTAAAGGCATGTAAAACTCTGTAAAACCCCGTCACGTCCGAGGGTGTCTTAGGCTGGTTTCACATCACGATTTTCGGTCATCCGATTGTATCCGTTTCAAAACGGATACAATCGGATCCGAAATCGGACCCCATGTTCCCCTATGGGAACCGGATGGGATCGGATGTGCCACTATTGGCATCCGAATTTGGCACCATCCGATCCCATCCGATGTAATCACGGCCATAAAATCGTAGCCTGCTACAATTTTGTGTCCGTGACTCACATCGGACAGCATCGGATCACTGCTGATCCGAGGCTGATCCTAGTGCCCACAGCATAGGAACCTATGGACATCAGATCTGAGTTCACCTCAGATCCGATGTCGGCTCCGTATCCCCTGTCTTTCCCTGCTCTGCTCCTCCATCTTCTTCCCTCTCCTATTCTATATGCTGTGCCCACGCTATTCTTTGCTGTGCCCCCGCTATTCTATCCTCATCTATCCCTATCCTGTCCCCTGTCCTCTCCCTGGGTGTAAAAAATAAAAACAATTCCTCCGGGAGTATACATCACCTGTCACCGCTCCCACGCTGCAGCACGATCAGGGCTAAAGGACCTGTGATGATGTCAGAGTCACATGACCAGGTCAGCTGACGAGTCATGTGACCGGGTCTCTTACATCATCACAGGCTCTTCAGTCCTGATCGTGCTGCAGCGTTGGAGCCGGTGACAGGTGATGTATACTCCCGGAGGAGGTTTTTTTATTTTTTACACACATGGAGAGGACAGGGGACAGGATAGGGATAGATGAGGATAGAGAAGCGGGGGACACAGATAGAATAGCGGGGGCACAGCATATAGAATAGGAGAGGGAAGAAGATGGAGGAGGCAGGAGTAGGGAGAGACAGGGGACCGCAGGATCCACACGGATCCTGCAGATCGGATGGCTATTTGCCATCCGATTGCAGGGATCCATATGGATCCGTGCCTGTCCGTGGGATGCCCCTTCAAAGTCGGATCCCATGGACAGGCACAAAATCGTTATGTGAAACCAGCCTTAGAGCCGAGTCCAATTACTGATTTCCCCCAAAGGGAGGTGAGTTCTCGTAGCCATACAGTCATTTCCAGACTGAGGGGAGTAGTTTGGCTTATATAGTCCAAGTTGTTTTGTTAATTTCCGAGTTACAAGTTAATCAAAATTGTTGATCAATAGGACCAACCCTACATTCTTATATTCTTATATAACTGTTGTGTAATAGAATAATAAACAGAATTACATCAAGGGAGAACTAGAGAAATCTAAAAGCTGGGGAAAAGATAGAGAGGAAAGCAAAAGACATAGGCAAGGAGAATTCTACAAAAAAGCAAGATGTTGATTCCATGGATTTCGGGGCCTCAAGGGTGTCCCGATCTGAGATGAGGGGCGCCCCGGGGGGGGGGGGGGGAGGAGGGGGGAGTGCTCACCAAGACTACGACTAAGCTGCTCAGCCTTCTCTCCCCTTCTCAGCCCTCAGGCCTCCATCCCCTCTAGAATGGGATCTGCATAGCTAGGGGGTGTCTCGCCCACAGACCCCACGCCTCCTCAACATACCGTTTGGTGCCTTTGTCCAAGGCTAGATAGTATTCATGGCAGAAGATTGTGTTGATCTTGTCAGTCAGCTCGCTCATCACGGGGGGCATATCACTCTTCCATCTTGCCGCAATACATATTCTCGCTGCTGTGTACACATAGGTCGCAAGGTGTCTAATTGCCGAAGGGTTTGACATCAGTCCTATATTTAGTACGGCTAGTTGCGGAGAAAGGGGGATGTCAGTGTCCGTAAGGGACACCAGTAGCCCTGCCACCAGTTGCCAGAAGGTAGACAGTCTGGGGCATGACCACCACATGTGTGCCCAATCTCCCTCCTGACCACATTGTCTCCAGCACTGAGCTGACGCTCCTTTGCCGAATTTAGCCAGTCTGACTGGGGGAGTATGCCAGCGCAGGTGGATTTTCTTTTAGAAGTTCAATGTGGTTGACACATTTAGATGCTGCCAAAACACAGTGAATTGCGTCTTCCCAGTCATCAGTGCCCGCCTGGAAGTCGAAATCCCTCTCCCATTTTTCCATGTACCCTAGTTTTGAGGGAGAGTCCCTCTCCATGAGTTCTGAGTAGATCAGGGATAAGCTCCCGGGCATTACCCCGTCTGATAGTACAAATCTTTTCAGGGCTGTGGATTCGCCCACTGATCTCAAAAGGCCGCGGCCCTGACTGGCACGGAGAAAGTGAGAAATTTGGAGGAACTGCAGGAAGGAACCGGTCATCGAGGGGTATTTGGAGAGGAATTCCTCTAACGAGAGAACTCTCCCCCGGGTCATAAGATCTCCCACAACCCTCGGGCCCTTCTCCTTCCAAGAGGAGAGGTTCAGTGATGGGATATGCCAGCAGAGTGCATCATCAGTATGTCTTTTAATGAGATGCAATGTGAATTGTATTTTGAGTTTTAATGATAGACTGCGTTTTGCTAGACAGGATTGTAAGTAAATGTTAATGTTTGAGACTAGCCCAGAGTGAGAAGAGCTAGGCTGAAGGGACAGTGATGATGGTTTCCTGTAAGAATGTTAGATAGGGCACAGCCTGAGAAAGAAGCAAACCTAAGGTCTGGCTAGTAGGAAGCTGCATGACATGGGTGTCCCTAGAGCAGTGTTCCTCAACTCCAGTCCTCAAGACCTACCAACTGTGTGGATTTTCAGGATTTCCTTAGTATTGTACAAGTAATAAATGAATCACCTGCACAGGTGATGATTCCAACCCCTGTATAATACTAAGGAAATCCTGAAAATATGCACTGCTGGTGGCTCTTGAAGACAGGAGTTGAGAAACACTGCCCTAGAGAGAGAGAGAAGACTGAGAAGGAGATAGCGATATTCTAATTCAGAGGGAAGCAAGTTTCTTGAAAGAGAGAGAGAGAATCAATTGTAGCAGAGTGAACTGAAGATCGTTCTAGAGAAAGGACACCTAGCAGGATAGTCCAGAGTTTATAACTCTTCAAGTCAATGGGCCAGAATGGAACTGAAAGTCTGACGAAGAGAGTGCCCTAGGTGGGATTTCCCTAATAGACAGGAAACTTAAAGCTAAATTTGGCCATGTTGGCAAACTACCTCCTTTAAGAGGAGGAAAAGATGACTTTCATGGATTATACTGTGGTACTAAACTGGGTTGTGGTGAAACAAGTTAGACCATTGAAGTCAGGAATCAACAAAGTGGAGTCACTACAGAGTCTGTGTGTAGAGATACTGTGTATTAATGAAGAAATGTACAAGAAGTCATGTGCCCGCTATGTCCTGTATACAGTTGCCATCAAGTAGTTGTGCAGTAAAGTACCATTCATTAAAGAGGTTGTCCACTATTAGGATAACCACTTCTAATTCCACATATCTCCTCCAGGTAAAATAAAAGACCCTGTACTTACGTCCCTTGCTGGCACCATTCCAGTGGTGTTGGTAATAGTGGTTTCAGACTCACATTCCATTGTGACGTCAGGCAAGCTCCGCTTTCAAATCACTGTCGACCTCTCTCGCCACACCTTTGAACTAAATGAACAATCAACAGGAGGTGAGCGTCAGCTGCATCATCCCTTATGGTACCTTTACACGCCGCGACGGCAGGCTGGATACATCGCGCTACTTCGCGTGCACGAGCACGCTCAAACGGCTACAAACGGTCAACGCACCCTCTTTACACGCCGCGACAAGGTGCACTACGCCACGCTACATCTATAGCTAGCTACATCGCCGGGTGTCTCAAGTAGCCAGCTGTAGCGTAGCGTACCATGTTTACACACCGCTCCAACAAGCTACTATGGGCGGACCCGGTGCAGCAGGGATAGCACATAGGCGTGCAACAATCTTGGATTACGAGCCGTCCGTACGATGATAGGACAGCGCAATATCATCAGGATTGGCCAGGCATCGCAGGAGGCTGGTTAATACAGCACGCTCGAGTAATTGTGTAGTGTGACTGGTCAGCTCCTTAAATATCCCGCCCTATGCAGCGACTACCAATCGTCATGCAGCAGCTTCCACCAATGATCGCACTTGGGGCGCGGTAACATGGCGACTGTGTCACGCCTTAGATACATGGCAGCCACATCGCCGGGTGTCCAGAGTTGCCTTCCGTTGCTTCTTTACACGCCGATACAGCTCGCTACAATCGGCGATGTTGCCTTAAGTTTATGAGCAGAGACCATAAACAGATGTATCTGTTGCCGGCTGTAGCGTCGCCTCTTCAGACGCCGCTACTACAGGCGATATGGACGCTACAAGCTACAATTGTAGCTTGTAGCGCGATGTATCCAGCCTGCCGTCGCGGCGTGTAAAGGTACCATTACTGTTGATTAACTCATTCGATCAGAAGGAGGGAGAAGTGATTGGACACGGAGTTTAAGTGACGTTAAAATATCATGTGAGCCTGAAACTGCAATTACTGACACTTATGGAAGGGCGCCAACACGAGATGGGAGTAAAGACTATTTTATTTTACCTGGGGGAGACATGTGGAATCAGGAGGGGTTGTCCTAGTAGTGGACAACCTCTTTATGTACTGGTTGTCTCTCCCACTAAACTGATTACCATCTGATTCTGTCCAGCCAAAGCTGTAGGCATCATTCAGCCTATAAATGCTGTGGGGCAGCGTCGGGATTGCAAGACAGGTACAAATGTTGAGCCCGGTAGTAATTCATACAGTACCTGGATTTATTGCTGAAAACACAACGGTGGCACCAGATGCTGGAATCGGGGTCGCAGCCGGGGACAATGGATACAGTACACAGATAGTAACCCGGTCCCCTCCGGTTATGAGCTCTCCGGCTGAGGTCGCACCGAGCTCCCAGCCCTCCCGGGCTAGGCCGTGTTATTACCGCACACGGACCCTGGAGTTCTTGACCTGTCCGGTCGATAGATGCTGCTGCTTCAGCTTCAGGCCAAAACTGACCACAGGGAACCCCGCCCTGTCTCCTAACCAGACTTTTAACCCCTTGTCTCCTATCGGGGAAATCTGCAAGACCCGGAGCGGAGGGAGTGGACCGTCCCTCTTTCCTACACCCTATACTGGGCTCAATATGTGACAGTGCGCATTCTGGGGGAGACATAGCACCCCTCGCATATGATCCCCTGCACTGTCTCACAATGCATATTGCCTCCTTAACATGAGTTCACACGCCCAGTCAGGACCCCACCTTCATCTAGTGTGCCGGGGTACAAGAAACTTAGCATGACTACTGCCATATTGCACGTTACAGCATTTAATATCCAAATTGCTAAGTATTTGTAAAACCCGTTGGGTGAATCTAGGACACAGCAGAACAATTCTATTGTGGATCTTACAGCGAATCTAAAATCAATCCATCAAGTTTATGCAGATTTTGCTGCAGATTGTGGTGGAGGTTCATAGCTGATTTCATTTGATAAATTTGTGACCCACGGACTTTGGGTTGTAGTAATCAGCTCTGATCATACCATATCTGAAGCAGTAAACTGAGATGGGGAAACCCAACAGTCAGGATAGTTATTACAATGCGAGCACAATCCAAGTTTGAAACCAACCATATATTATACAGAATACATAAAATCCTATTTACAATGTGGAAACTGTGCACAAGCTGATGCACCTCTCCGTGTGAAACTCCTGTTTTGGAAGGAAGCTTGCAACTCAGATTTTGTGAGCACCTTTTCTCTTCTTGTTTTGATTCATTAGTCAAATTTGGTGATTTTTTCCAAGCACAAACACCTCAAGATTGATATCTAAGGCCAGCTTCACACCGTGGCAGCATCAGGTCCGGGGCTGTCCAGTGTAAACCTGACAGCCTCGGACCCGATTTTGCTTTTATGCAGCCCTATGGGGCCGGATGGAACCGAATGGCAGCTATGTGCCATCCGGTTTCCGTCTGTCTGGGAGGATCCGTGCGAATTCGGATTTTCCTCCCGAACACAAAATTTGAAACATATTGTAAGCATAATATGGATCCCGTACAAATTAAAAAAAATGGAGGCTGAATAGCAATCAGTTACTGGATCCGTTCTCTATAGACTCCAATGTTAAAAAACATCCTGCAGAAAACAATGTTTTCAAAATGGACAATAAAGTTGTGTTTACACAGTGGATTGTGCTGGATCCGATCTAACCGATGATTATTACACATGTGAACTCAGCCTTATCTGTGTCTACATCTAGCTGCTCCCTCCTTCTCTCTCCATTGAATGTTATGAAGACTAGGGATGAGCGAGTATACTCGCTACTATTCGGTATTCGCTGAATAGTAGCGGTATTCGGGCTACTCGCTACTCTCCGAGTACTTATGTGTACTCGGGAGTAGCGAGTAGTTCTAATACTTTCACAGTGTATCTACAGATACACTGCGAAAGTACCGTAAAAGTGAGTAAAAGTTGTTAAAAATAATAAACTTACATACTCACCTGTCCGACGCCTGCTTCGGGACCGGCAGAGAAGCCATCCGAGCGCTGGACAAGGACCTGTGACTACCAGTCAATCAGATGGCCGGTAGCGATTTGGCCAATCAGATGGCGCCACGTCACAACCACGTGATCGCTAGCGGCCACCTGATTGGCTAGTTTGCAAGGTCCTACATGTACTGTTAGGACCTTGCAAACTGGCCAATCAGGTGGCCGATAGAGATGACGTGGTTGTGACGTGGCTCCATCTGATTGGCCAAATAACACCGGCCATCTGATTGGCTGGTAATCACAGGTCCTTGTCCAGCGATCGGATGACTTCTCTGCAGGTCCCGGTGCAGGCGTTGGACAGGTGAGTATGTAAGTTTATTATTTTTAACAACTTTCACTCACCTTTAGGCTACTTTCGCAGTGTATCTATAGATACACTGCGAAAGTATTCGTACTTGCTATACTCGCAACGAGTAGCAAGTACCGGTACCTACTACGAATATTAAGGTACTCGCTCATCCCTAATGAAGACTAACTGTCCGGATGACGACAATTGGGGCTCATACATTTCCAATTAGAATTGTAACTGTAGTTTCAGCAGAACTTGCAGAACATTGTCTGTGTCTACCTTTATCTCCTCCCTTCTCCATAGAATTTTAAAAGCACCAGCTGTCATCTCCTTTCTCCTTTATCTATCTTCCCTGACTACAGGTTTTTACAGACTTTGCCTATGAGATGAGAGTAAAATATCCGTCTAGGAAGAGGAGAAAGCAGATATCACTGATAAGATATGAATGTGAACTATTGATTTATGAAATAAAAACTAAAATAACGATTATTCTTCAACTCTCCGGATATATTCTGCCATTGGAGAGTTGGGAGGCCCCATACATATTAGGTGGTTGTCTGGAAGACTACAATCTTGATGCATGACTTCAGAGAAAACTGAGCATGTCAAGGCATGGTTGAGGCAATTCATGGTTTAGACGTAACTATAGGGGGCGCCGAGGTTGCAGTTGCACTTGGATCCTGGAGCCTGACAGGGGCCAAAAGGTTCCTCAGCCACGGTCCTGTCTATAGTTAGAACTTTCTATAGATCCGTTCATAACCTTGTCCAGCCATCTTGCTGCGATAACTGTGTTTACATTGGTGCTTGGCTTCTTTCCAAGGTTTGCTCATTTTTAACCAATTTCTTAGTGTCTTTTAACAACTTACATGCTCAAGAGTTCAATATTGTGTTATGTGTCTAAATAATATGTCAACTTCTATTTTAGTCCTGTGCAATACAATACCCTGTATACCGGGCTATTTAAACAAAATGGATTGGGTTACATTGCTGGTAGATGTCCTAGAGATTACCTAGGAAAAGTACAATGAAACAGTCCGTTCTCTGATTTATCTCTTATGGGGAAAGATACATTGACGATCTGTAAAAGGGGTTATCCGGGAGTGTAACATGTATTCTGGTATATTATAGCAATAAAACACACATTGTGCAGTATTCTCGTATTCTCTGTGGTGCTGCCTGATATGTCGCCTATGTTAGGACCTGATTATGGACGGGACTTATGCTGTATGATCGAAAGATATAACCAAAAACAAGGAAGCAGATTTGTTTAGTGAGATATTTTACAAAGTTTCTTATTTTTATGTGTATTCAATGTCAGACTGGGGCGGTGGGGGCCCACCAGCAACATTGAGTCTGGGGGCCACATGGAAATATTACACTCATAAAATTTTCCTATGCTTTTATATAATAATATACTGGGTAGGTTGTAAAATGAATGATTGGATGGTTCCTTTACATCTACATTGTGAAACAAGTGTATTGTGCCAACAACTGATTATATCAGTGTGGTAAGGGCCCACCGGAGGATTCTCAGGTTCTCCTGTGTGGCCAGTCTAAGCCTGTGAGTACTATTGATTTATGAAAAATTAAATAAATAATATACAATGAACAGTTACACTTCATGTTTTTTTCTTAAAAAACAAAGAATAAAGTTGCAGAACATTTTTCATAAAATCTAGTGACATCTTCAGACTTCTCCTAGATGTTCTCCAGTTTCTTCTTCTCACTTACATTAGTGTCATGCCAGAGCGATGAACCACTCGGTGTGTGCAGCGCAAATTAAGAGGTAAACCAAGGAAAATGTCAAGGAAGGGCCTGATGATAGGAAGAGGGAAGAGGGGTCATCATTTGAACTCACTCGATAATTATAATCACTACTTTCTCTAGAGACAGTTCCTTCACAGGTCAGCATAGTATGAACTATGGCTGGCAGAGGAGAGAGTAAGGAGTGGGTTTATATACCAGAAAGGAATGGCTGCAGCTGAGATTACAACTACATATTAATCACAGCAGGGTAGAAAAGTAGCTTAACCCCTTCAACACAAGATGGAATTCAATAAGCTCCTACTATAATAATAATTTTTATTTATATAGCGCCAAAATATTTCACAGCACTTCACAATTCAGAGGGTAAACGATACAATACAGTATATATTAATATAATACAATACAATAATATGATCAAATACAATATAGACATTGTGAGAAAATACAAATATAATACAATACAGACAATATGAAACAAAAAATAAAAACATTTCTGAAACCATTAGGAGTTAGGTTTCTGCTCACAAGCTTACAATCTATGAGGAAATAGAGGAGGCACAAAAGGTAACGGCAAAAAATGTCATCATACATGGTCCAACCATTAAAATAATAAATAAGGGATTCACAAAATGCTGCATGAATCGGTCACCAACTGGGATCAGTACAAGTACAGATAAAGTGCTATATAATGCATGGGAGTGTAGAAAGATGACACAAGAGGCCGGATTTGGAGAAGGACAGAATGTGAATAATTAGACAGATGATGGGAGGTGATAGGCTACTCTAAAGAGATATGTTTTTAATGCTTGTATAAACCTATAGATATTTGGAATTGAACGAATTCTTCTTGGTAATCCGTTCCAGAGAATTGGTGCCGCTCGTGAGAAGTCCTGGAGACGGGGGTGGGAGGTTCGGATTGTAGCTGATGTCAGTCTTAGGTCACTTGCAGAATGGAGGGCACGTGTAGGGTGATAGATAGGGATAAGGGAGGAGATGTAGGGCGGAGCAGAACTGTGGAGGGCTTTGTGAGTCAGAGTGATAATTTTATGTTGTATTCTACAGTGGATGGACAACCAGTGCAATGACTGGCACAGGATAGAGACATTAATGAAGCAGTTGGAAAGGAATATAGTCCTGTCTGCTGCATTCAGGATGGATTGTAGAGGAGAGAGTTTAGTAAGAGGGAGACCAATTAGTTGAGAATTGTAGTAATCCAGACGAGAATGAATAAGGGTGACAATTAGAGTTTTTCAGAGTCAATGGTAACAAAAGGTCGAATTCTAGAGATATTTTTGAGGTGTAGGTGACATGAGCGAGCAAATGATAGGATGTGGAGAGTGAAAGAGAGATCTCAGTCAAATATAACCCCAAGACAGCGGGTGTGCTGCTGGCGACTAATGGTATAACTACATACAGAAATGGCAATATTACATGTCAGAAGGGCAGAAGATGGAGGAAACACGAGAAGTTCAGTTTTTGACAAATTGAGTTTAAGGTAGAGAGAGGACATGATGTTACAGACAGCAGACAGACAATTACTGGTATTTTGTAGTAATGTAGGGGTAATATCAGGAGAAGAGGTGAATAACTGTATGTCGTCAGCATAGGGATGGTACTGAAAACCAAATCTATTGATGGGTTGTCCAATGGGGCAGTGTATAAAGAGAAGAGAAGGGGACCTAGGACTGAACCCTGAGAAACCCCAACAGTGAGGGGATGAAGAGAAGAAGAGGAGCTGGTGAAAGATATAGTGAAGGAGCGGTCAGAGAGGTAGGAGGAGAACCAGGAGAGAGCCGTGTCCTTAAGGACCGTGTTCTATTCTTTGAATGCCTCTTTTTTTCTCCTGTAAACTCTATGTTGATGCCTTTGCCCAAAAAGCTCTACTTTTGTCTCATCTGACCAGAGAACATTCTTCCAAAATGTTTTAGGCTTTCTCAGGTAAGTTTTGGCAAACCCCAGCCTGGCTTTTTTTATGTCTCGGGGTAAGAAGTGGGGTCTTCCTGGGTATCCTACCATACAGTCCCTTTTCATTCAGACGCCAATGGATAGTACGGGTTGACACTGTTGTACCCTCGGACTGCAGGGCAGCTTGAACTTGTTTGGATGTTAGTCGAGGTTCTTTATCCACCATCCGCACAATCTTGCGTTGGAATCTCTCGTCAATTTTTCTTTTCCGTCAACATCTAGGGAGGTTAGCCACAGTGCCATGGGCTTTAAACTTCTTGATGACACTGCGCACAGTAGACACAGGAACATTCAGGTCTTTGGAGATGGACTTGTAGCCTTGAGATTGCTCATGCTTCCTCACAATTTGGTTTCTCAAGTCCTCAGACAGTTCTTTGGTCTTCTTTCTTTTCTCCATGCTCAATGTGGTACACACAAGGACACAGGACAGAGGTTGAGTCAACTTTAATCCATGTCAACTGGCTGCAAGTGTGATTTAGTTATTGCCAACACCTGTTAGGTGCCACAGGTAAGTTACAGGTGCTGTTAATTACACAAATTAGAGAAGCATCACATGATTTTTCTAACAGTGCCAATACTTTTCTCCACCCCCTTTTTTATGTTTGGTGTGGAATTAGATCCAATTTGGCTTTAGGACAATTCTTTATGTGTTTTTTCATTGAAGATAAATTAAATGAAGATAATAATACCAAAGAATTTGTGATTGCAATCATTTTCAGGAAGAAACTGAGTATTATCTGACAGAATTGCAGGGGTGTCAATACTTTTGGCCACAACTGTATATTGCCATATGAACTCTTAGGAATTCACTACCTCTGAAATTACAATGGAAACTCAATCTCTTATTTGTGAGTTTGTGTTCTGTGACAGCTCCATTATCGGATTCCCAGATATATATTTGGTTCACGCACTTATAGAAACTGGACATAGCGCTGTCATGCTTCAAGATGATCGTTGGAGCAGCAGATGGGAACAGAATGACTTACATGTCATCGAGACGATTTATTGGGGTATCGTGTTTGCAATACTTAGGCATGACATCTCATTAAACAGTCATAACATTCTCTAGCTGTGTAGAGCAACAAAACTAATATTAAACAATAACATATGGAGGGCAAAGATTTCCCCGGACTGGGATGGACGCTGCACACCATGCAATGGAATTTATCTGCCTTTAATTATATTGTAAAAATCAAGTATTATTAAAAAATAAAGACAATGGAAATGTATATAATGCAGATAAAAAATGTATATGGAAGAATGTAATTTTAGGATAATAAATAATTTATTCCCTTTCCTATGATTAATAGTTTATTGCAGGTTTTGGAAACCAATGTTCACTATAGCAGTTTAAGGGGGATGTCACAGGCTTTGACATAGATGGACCATCCTTAGGACAGGTCTCAAAAGGGCTAGCAATAAACAAAGGGGTAAGACAAATGTGTAGTCAGGTCACGGCCAAGGTCAGAACTCCAGGAAGTTAATAGATCAAGACAAAAGGGCTAGGCAAAAGGATAGTCAGAAGCAAGGTTTAGGGTTGGGTACCAATAGATCAAATAATGAGCACAGAAACCACAGAGCATAAGCTACAACTGGCAGTAATTTGGAGGCAGAAAACCAGGCAATGACTCATGGAGGAAACCCAGCACATCACTGCCTCTGATTGGATGGCTGAACAGTCCATCACCTTACTGAGAGCTCAGCACGCCCCTACCCCAGATTGGACGGCTGAACTGTCACTTGCTACATCCAGACACACTGCAGGAGCAGTCCTGACAGATATCAGCTGCCTTGTCCTCATTAACACTTTCTTCTTATTCCAGGCATGAAAAGATCCAACTCAGTAACAATGAAAGAGCAAGAACGTAACCAGCAAAAAGAAGGACAGATCAAGAAAATACCTCATGAAAGAGCTTTGAGATATCGATAGAAGACGGGGAGTTCTGAGGAAACGCCCAGCAAAGTCAATGAGTTTTCAGAAATGCTTTTCAGATGCTGCGTTTTTTACTGGTGCGTTACTGGGGCAGAAAACACATTCAGAAAAAGAATGAGCATCAATGTGTGATCCGTTTTTATTCCTCCGTTTTCCCTTGAAACCATTGGTAATGGGAAAGAAAACACAGCAAAAAAAGGATCAAAAACAGATCAAAAACGGGTGATGCTTTTTTTTGCAAAAACTGATCTAATTTTGCTGCTGAAAATTCAACAAAAATGCAGCATAAAAAAACAGATCAAAACTGCACAGTCTGAACTTAGCCTAAGAGTGGGAGACTTTTAGCATTACTTCTATTTTAACAACTATTGTTACTAATATTCCTACTACTACTACTGATAGTAGTGTTTTTACTACTACTGTTACTACTATTACTGCTACTACTTATGCCTGTTTAACATCTATGCGCTCACTGAGTTAGACTGCCCTGCCTGCCCTGCGCCAGCGCAAAAGAAAGCACAGAGCCATTTAGGCCTGGGGCAGCCTAGCGCAGTGAGCGCATACATGCCCTGCAGTTGCGCTCAGCTGCGTTCGGTGCCCCCATTATAGCCTATGGCCGAACACAGCTGAGCGCGCGCTCTGTATACTCAGAAGCGCAAGTGAAATTGGCAGGGTGCACGGCACATGCGTCTGCATTGACGAACCTGGAAACACCCTATTGGGGCGTTTCCGGGAGCGTCAGAGCAGGCGCATGCGCCGTGCGCTCTGCCAATTTCACTTGCGCTTCTCACTAGGCAGAGCGCGCACTCAGCTGTGCTTGGCCATAGGAGATAATGGGGGCACCGAGTGCAGCTGAGCGCTAATAAGGGCATGTAAGCGCTCCATGTGCTAGGCTGCCCCAGGCCCTAAATGCCCCTGCGCTTGCATTTGCGCTGGCGCAGGCAGGCAGGGCAGCGTAGCGCATGGAGCGCATAGATGTAAAACAGGCCTTATACTACTGTTATTACTACTATTATTTTTATTGCTGTTATTATTACTATTGTTACTACTATTACTACAACCTCTACTACTTTTATTATCACTACTCAAACTACTGGCATTACTACAATTACTACTGACACTACTGTTATTACTATAACTATTACTACTAATATTACTGTTATTACTACTGATGCTACTTTTATTACTACTGATACTACTATTACTACTTCTGATATTACTTTTACAATTACTAGTATTACTAATGTTGTTGTTGCTATAAGTAATGTGGTCCAAACCTCTACAGTAGGAGAACTTGCTCTCAGCGGGGAAGTGTTGGAGCACAAACTCATGATGACTGCTGCGCTCTGCATAATCAGCAACTGATATGAGCTGATAATATGACGCGACAGTATTGAACGGCACATTGACCTAATACTGTCTTCATTCATGTTAAGCGCTGCTTTCACAGTTTTACACTTTTTCCTAATCCGAACTAGGTTTAGGGAAAAGGATTGGTGTAGGGTTAGGTTTAGGGTTTAGGCTAGGCTTAAAGCTAGACTTAGGGTTAGCTTGGAGTGCTGCCTCACTTTGTGGATTGGTAGACTTAGGGTTAGAGATAGAGCTAGAGTAATACAATTATTACATAAGAAATGTGGTTAAATAAAGCAAAGAAAAAATAAATTTTTAATTTTTTTTTATCATAAAGAAGTAAAAGTGACTCACCCCGGGAGGGGATCGTGGCTTATTCGGAACTGGGCCCTCTCGTCATCGTCGTCGGGTCTGCGGGATGTCACGGTGGTGTGACCCAGTCCGTCGTCCCCTCGTTGGGTGAGCAGTTAAAAAGGGAAGTTGAAAAAAGGATAAAAGAAAAATATTAAAATAAAATAAAAGAGTTTTGTCGTGACGCCACCCGTGGAATGCGGCCGGTATAGCTGCTGCTGCAGTCGGGACCTATGGGGATGATGGGAGTAGCACCTTTGATGGTTTAGTTCTCCACGGGAAGAGCGGGTTCCCAGGGCAACCGAAAAGCCTATGGGGGTGATGCGGGGGATGGGAGGTCAACGGGATGGAGCTGGCTGCTGGCAGGGATCAGAGACACTCTCAGGCAGGCTCCTGCTGCCGGCTCGGTGATCCAGTCTACCTCTCCTCAGGTGCAGAAATGACAGTCTCACACAGTGCTGAGCTTCAACCCGGTTTACTTAGCTTTCTCGGCAGATGTTCAAGTTACAAGACAGTGCAGTGACGGTTCCGGTAGTCTTTTAGCAGCCGGGATGACTTGTCCAGATCACCCCCTTTCGTGTTCCTTTCCATGGGCCTATCTTTCTGTCACTTCAGCACACAAAGCTACTATCCAGCTGCCACGAGCGTTTGTTGGGCGACCTGCCTGATCCCTTGGCCTTAGTACAGCCGCCTTCTCTTTGCTGCGCCGGGGTTTGGTCACGGGACATAAAGACCCCTCCACCTGCCGGTATTGTGGTTGGAGTGTGGAGCGTCCTGGCCACCTCAGAACCGGCACCCTGGTTTCCGCCAGCTAATTTGTGTCAGCTAATTCGGGGACACAAATGGATTGCTCACTATCTGTGCCTCTAGGACTCCTTCTGTCTCTCTCTATGGTCTGCAGCCCAGGACCCGGAACAGACTCATGGTGGTACAGGTCGCCGAGTCCATGTCCTTTCAGTCTCGTGTAATGATGGTGTTCTCTCCTCTCCGTCTGACTCCTGACTGGTTGTTCGTTCCCGGACTATGTAACTAACGTCCTAAGGTGTTTTCTGTTTTTTGTTTCCGCCACTGACCGTGTCCTGTTTAACTTTCCTACCCCGCACTTGTCTCCTCCTGCCATCCCGTTGCTGGGCAAAGAGTCCCTAATCTTGGGATCGGAGTGTGTTGGGTGTGTGTTTGGGGTGACTGAACTTATCGATCCCAGTGGCTGCACCTTCTATTGGCGCCACAAAAGCTAGGAGGTCAATATTCAAGCTATAATTACAGCAATATTTCCCTCCAATTTCAATACATGTGCTTGACGGATAGGGGTTTCAATACTGGACTGGTGCAAATACAGTGCTTGTACTTGTCTAATTGCTCATTCTGCTCCACCACTTACTATGTTAATGTGAGTCTGGACCTCGCCACTTCATGAACAGCCAGGCTTGTTCGTACTGAGTACTTTAGAGAAACAATCTATGATTACGGTCGCGGAGGATCCTACTTCTGTTACACACCAAAAACAACTCCAGACTCACTAAATACAGGATGAGAAACCACCAATTAAAGACTGCGAGTTGTAGAAGTAAGTCCAATTGCAAACCACGAGAACGAAGAATAAAAAAACCCAGAAAGAAGCTCAGATATAACCTTCACATATTCTCCGAGAATCTTGAAGATGGGGCTTCTGATAATTTTGATACCCCCAAAAACCAAGAACAGATTACAGCACTCAATGGAAAATTATATAGCAAAAACAAGTAGCTATGTATTCTGAATACAGCATGATATAGGGGTGAATACACAGATTTCAGTGATGTGTCTCTTTTCACACTGTGTGCTGGTGTTTACCTCCAATGTTTATTTTAGCTTCATAAGTTTATAATTGCCGACTAGGTCAGCTAGAAGTCAGCTAGTCCGGCACACCCCTGCTGTGATTAGAAGCTCACTGTCTATAGACTTTGTACATGAAGATTTGTGGGGGTAGGGGCAGCTCTTTGAGTTCTAATGCATTGCTAAGTCTAAAAACTCTGATTTTGCCCTGCTGACAGATTACCTTTAAAGGGAAACCTAAACTGAATTTTTTTATGCTATGTAGTTGGCGGGAGTGTGAGTCCCGTGATCCCCAGTGATTACTCAAACTAAGGTAAAATAGTGCTCAGTTTATGCTTCAGCACCAGCATAGAGGTATTCAGCTCAATAGAAGGTCCATGGGCTCGGACACCCCTATGAGCATCCTCAAGCATAGGGAGAGCTTTTCTGCCCCTGGTTTTGATCCTCCTCAAAAAGACAATGAAAAATAAAGAAATGCCGAAAATAGTCGTAAAAATGTTTTAGTCAACGTTGCTTCATTTATAATATTAGATGCAATGATGTAATGAGATAAAAAATAGTTTGTGATAGGGTACATAACACATAGGCAACAAATGAAGAGACTTAACCTTTGTACCATAGATTTCGGCTCAAATGTTAAAGCTCCTCACGGCAACTGTAGAGGTTGTTGGTTCAAGTCCCAAGTACAAGCAGAAAAAAGAGAAAATTACCAAAATCTATGACTGAAAAGTTATATTCCTACCTGCAACTGTAAAGGTTGTTGGTAGGGATGGGCAAACATCTCTTATTTCGTTGTTCGGGAGTGGGGCCGGCCTGTTAAAGCACTGAAAGTATTAATCCCGCTATTATACTTACCGGGTCCGCATTCAGGCTTCCTGGTGTGATGCGTGCTGTGTCACTTCCGGGCCGCCCCTTATCTTTTGCCCGAATGTGATTGGCTGTTGGAGCCGGTCACATGACTCATCCCCCTGTAACCCGGAAGAGACGCTGTGATGCTGCACAGCTGCACTGTATAACGCAGCCCCAGAAAGTGTAATCAGGAGGATTAGCAACTCTTTCATTGCTGGAACAGGGCAGCCCTGATCCCGATCACAGGGAAATAAGAGATGTTTGTCCATCCCTAGTTGTTGGTTCAAGTCTCAGGGACAATCAGAAAAAAAGTGAAAATTACCTAAATCTGTGGCTCAAAGTTAAACTCCTACCTGCAACTGTAGAGGTTGTGTGTTCAAGTCTCAGGAACGCTCGAAAAAAAAAAGAAAAAAATACCAAAATCAGTTGCACAAAGTGTAAACTCCTACCTGCAACTGTAAAGGTTGTTCTGTGACCCCCCAACTGTAATGTCTGTATACTCTAATATTCAGTGATCCCTGGCTGTAATGTCTGTATACTCTTATATTCTGTGATCCCTGGCTGTAATGTCTGCATGCTCTTATATTCTGTGATCTTCGGCTGTAATATCTGTATACTCTTATATTCTGAGATCCCCGGCTGTAATGTTTCTATACTACGGGGCGGACTGGCCCAGGAGCCAGGGTGGCATTTTCCCCCCAGGCCGGTGGTATAGTCCTAGTGTAGGGCCGCCTACACCAGTGAGAGCGGCCACTAGGCGGCGCATCACAGCTGCAGCGGCCGCACACACTTTAGTGTCTGCGGGACCCGGGACTGGAGCGGAGGCAGCCGGGGGGTGAGAAATAGAGCGGCCCCCTCACCCCCGCTCCTCACTTGGCGCCAGCAGCACACCAACCCTCCCCGGGCCTCACTAGGTGCCATCAGCACCACCCCACCTTGCTCCTCACTTGGACGCAGGCTGTGCAAGGTGGCCTGCCACCCAGGGTAAGAGCAGCCAGCCAGCCCCTGTGTATACTCTTATATTCTGTGATCCCCAGCTGTAATGTCTGTATACATATTATGTGATCCCCAGCTGTAATGTCTATTTACTCTTATATTCTGTGATCTCTGGCTGTAATGCCTGTATTCTCTTATATTCAGTGATCCCCGGCTGTAATGTCTGTATACTCTTATATTCTATGATCTCATGCTGTATTGTCTGTATACTCTTATATTCTGTGATCCCCAGCTGTAATGTCTGTATACTCTTATATTCTGTGATCCCCAGCTGTAATGTCTGTATACTCTTATATTATGTGATCTCAAGCTGTAATGTCTGTATACTCTTATATTCTGTCATCCCCAGGTGCAATGTCTATATACTCTTATATTCTATGATCCCGTGTTGTATTGTTTATATACTCTTATATTCTGTGATCCCTGGCTGTAATGACTCTACACTCTTATATTCTATGTTCCCCGGCTGTAATGTCTGTATACTCTCTTACTCCCTCCCCTGCCCAAGAACTGTGGTATATCCCACCTGTTCCTACATAGCCAGACACATACATTACACAGGGACACATTTTTAAGAATATCTCCGCATAGGAACATTTTTTATTTAAACACATCAAATTGTGGAACTTATTATTATTCCAAGATGTATTAACTAAAATGTCCAATTGCTCGTGGCCCAACCTCTTTAAGGCTTTAATTTATATTAGGAAAACCTGTTGACACCTTCCCTTTAAATTGTGACTTGTGACCTTAGACATTTATGCATTTCTTCAAGATGAAGAAGTGGTCTTGTGTGTGCAGCCTCCATTCTATATTCAGAATATATATCAAAATTAAATTCAAATATGGAAAAAAAAAGAAGCAATTCAGGACCTGCATCCATCAAGGCAGCAATGGCGTATTCTGTGATTATACCATAAATATCCAAGGTAGAGAAAGCCCTTCATGTTTACAAGAATTTCCATGGCTCCATCCAAAATTGGGAATGTGACTCTGCTAAATCAGACTGAGAACAATAATTCATTAGCTGCATAATGCTGATTAATCAGACCAGGAAAAATGACTCCACGCATTGAGAGAAAGCATTTCAGCAATGGTGCCTACAGCTGGGTTTGCTGTCCTGAACCTTTGACCTGTGCTCTGGAAATATTTAGGAACCCACACTATGCAGGCAAAACCCTTGTTCAGTTTCACTCGGACACCATTTGCCTTGGATTTCAGCTGTCCACAGTATTTCATCTCTTCCTGGGTATCAGGGAGAGCAGAGAATCCCACGCTGCCCTGTGGAGGCTCCGAAAGCGAAGACATCCATAATGTCATCTCCACTAAACCTCATATACCAGGACCAGGCAGGTTTGGCCTCGGTTGTTCTTGAGAATGCAAGATATCTTGGGCTTAGTAGACCTTGACAAGGAATCTATATACTTCTTAACACCCTTATTGTGTTGGCCCTCAGTTATTCCTTCAGGAAATGTATGACCACATTGACCACCACCAGGTGTTACCATTCAACCTATCAATAGGAAATGCACTGATTGGACATCCAGAGAGTCTGATGATAAACCTCATTGACAAGTAGGTTGACAATACCCAAAAAACTATTTATTCATACTTTGCCAGGGGGAATAACATATGAATGATCATCAAGGATTGTTTTTTTTCAAAGGGAATAAGATTATTTATCAAAATTAAAGAGAATCAAGAAGCTGGTTTTTGCTACCTCATCTGAGAGCAGGATGATGTAGGCAGAGACGCTAAATCCAATGATGTATCACATAGATTTCTGGGTGCAGCGATTCTGACACGATCAAAGTTTTTAGATTTAGCAATGCAGCAGAGGTGAGAAAGCTGCCCCAGCCCACACTTGGCTCTTTATGCAAAGTCTATACACATTGAGTTTGTCATTATGCTCCATGCAGCATATGTGGGACTTTTTCGTATGTTGCTGTTTCTGCTACCTGAGTGTGGCTGAGTTGTCAGTGTGATTATGTTCAGAGTTATTCTCCATGCTGATTCTGGGAAGGATTGAATCATTCAGGTGTTTCTACTTCCAGAGATTACTCTGCTTCTTAAGTGAGCAGCTTTCCCCAGTTTGCTGTCAGTTGTATATTTTGCCTGAAGTGCTGTATGGCCCATACTCCTATGTTTATTCCGATCTCTGTTACTGACCCAGACTGACCTTTGTTTAGGCTGCCTTCATATCATGATTTTTGCACATCCGTGGTGATTCTTGAATTTCAAGGATCACACGGACAGGCACGGATCTGTGCCAACAGATGCCACTGATGCCCATGGATCCGTCTTTTCCATGGATCCGTCATCAGTTAGCAGAGATAGAGCTGTACCTTGCTTCTGATTATGCGCAGTACAGCAAATCGGATCTGTTTTACGGATCAGATTTTTTGACGGATCCGAGATACATAGACTCCCATGTTATGTAACACGGAATGCAACGGATCCATGGTGTCCGATTTGAGTTACGGAGAACAATATCGTAGCAGGCTATGATTTTGGCTACGGATGGTGCTAAAATCAAATGCCAATAGGGACACATCCGATCCGTTACCCATAGGGATACATGGAAGGCAAAATCGGATCCGTGTGTATACGTTTTGACATGTATACACACAGATGCAGCAAAATCGTGATGTGAAGGCAGCCTTACTCTTTGCCTTTTTCCTGTACCTGTTATCTTTCCCCTGGTTTTTGATTCATAGACCATGATCTGTTTAAGCCTCTGTTTATTCCCTGGATCCTCTTCTTGCTCTCCTTGAATACCTGACCTTGGACCGCTATTTGACCGTGTCTCTGTTTTCTCCTGATGTATCATGACCTCTTATAGAACTGACCCAGATTACCTGACCAATTTGTCAGATCTATCCTTGAAAGTAGTGTCTGTATTACATTCTAGACTTTGTAGTGATGTACTTCACATTCTGTTTCACAACCCTATTACCATGGTGACTAGTGTCACAAAGCTGCTAATCACTGTAGAGGACATGCCAGACAAGTGCCCACATGCCAGCTAGTCACATCAATGATAAGTTGCTGGTGCTAAAACAAATATTTCAGATAAACAGCACACTTTGTGATAAGATACCTGTCGCATAATTCTTTGTGTCAACCCTTACAGCAGGGTGGTGTCTTCACATTACATAGCAATAATCAGCTGAAATTTTCCCTTTAAATCTGGAAAATCGCATACTTACATTGTAATATGATGGCCTTCAGGTAAGGGTGGTCTGATGGGTGCTATAGCTTGGAAGCTACTAGAGATGGGAAGTGAGGTTTGATTTTATAGTGTTGTATACATTGGCTCATAACCAGATCAGCAGTCAGTTTCTTAAAGGGGAAAATAAAACTGAAGCAGATTTTTAGAAATAGTCATAGATACAACATTAAAGCACAAAAACATAACAAACGTAAAAAAATACTCTGTTGTAAAGAAAAACATTAAAAAGCAAGTGCTGGTAAAAAAGTAGTAAAAACAGGGTATTTAGTTGATACGTTTTTTGCAAAAAATATATGCTAAGCTGCCCTACCTCTCCACGGTAGCCCTTGTAAGAGCAGTCCCTATCTGATGTATTCAAAAAAACCTGACCATGTGTATTAGTACCTACATGAGCAGGGTCCAGACAGGTCCAATGTCTGACATGGACTGAATGCAGAAAACAGCTTTTTATGTGCAGGGCTCATGGGGGAAGGGCGGAGGCTTCCCCAATTCTGCAGAGGCAAGAAACAGAATAGGCAAAAAACTAACTAAGGAGCGATGCACACAGTGAACGTGTCTGTAGGACAGCGTTCACACCATACAACATTATCAATACAGCAGCATCTGCAAACCCACTCAGCACAACATGGACTTTTCAGCTCTCCTTTAAGAGGATTTTCCATTTGTAATAATGACGCTCTGGCCTATTTATATTGTATGCAAAAAATGTTTTAATTTGAATGCAGAAAATTATTTTTATATCTTAAATTCTGTTTTTTTTCTCAATGTTGTTACAGGCTATTTGTCTCTTAAAGAGAAACCAATTAATATATTTTATTAGAAATATCTGAGAATTTTGATCAGTCCTTATGGAGAATGAAGCCAAATTCTCTAATGAGATGTTTTCCAAAGTTTATTATTTTGGTGCAAATGTATAACTTGTAAAAAAATCCTGAAAGCATTTACCCTTTACCAAATGGGATCCTGATCCTAAGGAACAGTGGTGATTTGGGAAATGAGCTTTTTTGATATCCTTAAATACAGAAGATGAACCGAGACATTATACATGGGACAGTCTGTAAGGAGGAAGGACATGTGTGTATTGCCAGTAAAACACGATACCCAAGAATCTCCAGAGCTGGGCCTTTAAATAGAATGAAAATGAACTGGAATCCCAGAAATAAAATGATGATTTTTAATCTAGTTTTTATTTGCATTTTATTTGCTATATGTGTCCCAAGTAGATTAGACCAACTATCGCTTTTACAATAGTTCTTTACAGGAAGTATATCTTTGTACTGTGCTAGCCAGTGGATAGTAAGATATTAAAGTATGAGAGTCCTCAGTAGTTCATACCTTTTAATAGCTAACTGAAAAGATGGTAATAAATAGTAGCTACTCAGAGCTGTTTAACATGCATGACTCTTCAGATTTTGTTACAAAAGAGAAACAGGAGGGGCGCTCCTGGGATGATACCCAGTGGTTCAGTGGGGATAATCATTCCAGGTGGTGGCAGCCTGCATAACCCGGTGGAGGGAGCCTTTGTTGCTTCTCGTGAACCGCACGCCATACCCGACTTCCGGGTTCGTAAAGGAGGTCCTTCGTCTCTCCTGTACCACCGGCCTAAGGTCCCTGTAGTTCGTAATCCTTGCCCCCGGGATCCATGCTGTACCTCACCACTTGCCCAAAGGGCATGAGTAGAAGCAAGAGCAAGAGAGAATCAGTGGTTTTAGAGGGCACTCGGAAATAAAGGCAGAACAGGGAGAGGTTTGGTATATCTTACTTTTTACTTATGCTCAAGCTCTTACAACGTGTTTCAGTGGCTAACTCCGCCTTCATCACATGCCACCTGATGAAGGCGGAGTTGGCCACTGAAATGCGTTGTGAGGAACCTGATCATAGGTAAAAAGTAAGATATCCCAAACCTCTCCCTGTTCTGCCTTTAATTCTGAGTGCCCTCTAAAACCGCTGTTTCCCTCTTGCTCTTGCTTCTTCAGATTTTGTGCTATTCGATACCTGATAAAGAAATCTGAGTAGTCTCAAAAGTTGACCCTGAAGAAGAGACCTGAGTAGTCTCGAAAGCTGTGCCTGAAGAAGAGACCTGAAGAGTCTCGAAAGCTGAGCCTGAAGAAGAGACCTGAATAGTCTCGAAAGCTGAGCCTGAAGAAGACACCTGAGTTATTTTGAAAGCTGAGCATGATGAAGAGGCTTGAGTAGTCTTGAAAGCTGAGCCTGAAGAAGAGACCTGAATAGTCTGGAAAGCTGATCCTGAAGAAGAGACCTGAGTTCTCTTGAAAGCTGAGCCTGGAGAAGAGACCTGAGTAGTCTTGAAAGCTGAGCCTGAAGAAGGTACCTGTGTAGTCTGTAAAGCTGAGCCTGAAGAAGAGACCTGAGTAATCTGAAAGGCTGAGCCTGAAGAAGAGACCTGAGTAGTTTCAAAAGCTGAGCCTGAAGAAGGTACCTGTATAGTCTGGAAAGCTGAGCCTGAAGAAGAGACCTGAGTAGTCTGAAAGCTGAGGTTGAAGAAGAGACCTGAGTAGTTTCAAAAGCTGAATCTGTAGAAGAGACCTGACAACAAATACCACAATCCTATACCCCACATCATAGTTATTTAGATTATACTAATCTATGCTGAAGAAATATGTAATTATCACTAGCGGTTTCATATAGTATATTACAATATCTATGAGGATAAATCGCAACTTCAGTAAGAAAAACAACGAAAAAAAAAAAAAAAAAAAAAAAAAAATGAAAAAATGTTAATACCCACATGATATATAACATTGATTGCATTGCTTGATACTCCTCTGAGGAATAATTACTTTTGGATCTGGCATGTCCCTATTACTGCTGGGCTAACTATCAATATTGTTGACCCCTCATGAGATTCTCTGGTTATAAACCATGAAAACTGAAATTTATCTCACAGAATGATTTTGCAAGGTGACTATATGTGGGTATACTAGCTTACACCCAAGGAGTTGGAATTGTAATTATTGCTGGGGTCACACATACCAACCTGCTCTTCTGAGGCTTTAGAAAAACAGATCCGTTAAATTTAGGGTGCCAATAGTGTCCCCTGAGCTCCTGGCCATTTTTTAGACTTAGTCATTTTTTCACCAAAACCGCATATGCGTTAACGCAAGGTGCCTATATGTACCATGCGTTAACGCATGCGTTTCCCATAGGACCCCATGTTAAAAAAATGCAGTGACACTTAAGTGCACCATGCGTTAATGCATATGCGTTTTTGGACTTAGAAAAATAATGACAATAATGATCCCAAAAATGGATCGAAGGCAAAAACGGATGCCATGTGTGACAGTGGCCTATCATTGTTTTACCATATCAATGCTGTATATTGCTTGATGTGAAATGTTTGTATATATTCCACAAATATAGTAACTTGTCTTTTTTTGGAGCATACGTCTTCCCTGTTCTGCACTTTAATAAATACAAATATCACTTTTTTGCATATCAAGAAGAGACCTGAGTAGTCTTGAAAGCTGAGCCTGAAGAAGAGGCCTGAGTAGTCTTTAAAGCTGAGCCTGAAGAAGAGACCTGAGTAGTCTCAACAGCTGAGCCTGACAGGGAGACCTAAGCAGTCTTGAAAGCTGAGCTTGATGGAGAGACCTAAGCAGTCTTGAAAGCTGAGCCTGATGAAGAGACCTGAGTAGTTTCGAAAGCTGAGTCTGAAACGTGTGATTTAATTATTGCCAACACCTGTTAGGTGCCACAGGTAAGTTACAGGTGCTGTTAATTACACAAATTAGAGAAGCATCACATGATTTTTCTAAGGGTGCCAATACTTTTGTCCACCCCCTTTTTATGTTTGGTGTGGAATTATATACAATTTGGCTTTAGGACAATTCTTTTTGTGTTTTTTCATTGAAGAAAAATTAAATGAAGATAATAATACCAAAGAATTTGTGATAGCAATCATTTTCAGGAAGAAACTGAGTATTATCTGACAGAATGGCAGGGGTGTCAATACTTTTGGCCACAACTGTATGTGTAATTGTATGTAATTTTATGGCCAAATTTAATTAATAAATTAATAATTGGTTGCACTTTCATCATAAATACAACATTCCGAAAAATATTTGTCTTAAAATCCTTGAAAGTTCTAATATTCCATTCTTTTGATATGGACACTGACGGGTCACCAGAACCGCACACGACTCAGCCCTTTTTCTTACATTTTTTTGGGTTAGGTGAATATGGAGTTTTTAATCATCCAGGTTTTTCCAACATATGTCGGACCACACAGACATTCCACAGTGAAGCTCCTCAGACAGTAACACACATGGTCTTACCCTGAAGTGGTGTCTTCTTTTTCCAGTCTGTGGGTGTTAGAAAGATGTTCCTGTAATCAGTTTATTGCAGACACAGCTTTTCAAAGCATCTGTAATATTCATTCCATGTCGCTAGTAGAAAGGGAGGGACAATCTGGATTTCACTCGCTGGTATTTTCCATTAGCAATTTCTTAAGGTGCAGTCTAGAGAGTTAACCTTGTTATGCTTCAATGTGAAGATTTTCCTGCCCTTATTTCACCTACTAACATGAAATAAAAAATACAATAAAGGAAAAACTGTACAATACTATAACTATAAAAATGTAAGTGCAAAAGAAGTATGGTAAATACAAAATGGAGATTTGGAAACTACTAACTGACTGTGGAAACTGTCGTTCTATTCCGCTCATACTTCATGCCAGAAAAATACTGCTGAAGATTCTATATGCCTCCAGCCTTACATTGACAAAGAGCTGCCGGAGGAACAAGGAGGATTCAGAAAAGGCAGAGGAACAAGAGATGTAATTGCCAAAATGAGACGGCTCATTGAAAAGGCCAAAGAATATAGCAAGGCGATCTATTTTTGCTTAATTGACAACAGCAAAGCCTTTGACTGTGTTATCACAAGAAACTTTGGATTACCTTGAAGGATATGGGTTTGAAGAACCATCTGATCAGCCGCATTAGGAACATCGACTTTATATCGACCAAAAAGCAACAGTCCGAACGGAATATGGTGACACGGCATGGTTCAAAGTAGAGCGAGGCATCAGACAAGGCGGCATAACCATTTCTCTTCAACTTCTATGCAGAATCTATTTTCAGGAAGACTGGACTTGCCGAAAAAGAAGAATGAATCAAAATGGCTGTTACAATCATAATCGACAATCTTAAATAAGCAGATGATTCAATATTAATAGCAACTAGTGTAGATGGAAAGAAGGACTTATTACAAGTGTGTAAAAGCTAAATGAAAAGCTCATATAGGGTCTTATCTTCATAAATGAAAGGGTAGAATGATATCAGAACCACTCACCTTATCAGGTTCTGTGAGACATAAGCACTGTCAGTGTGTATCCAGCTGCTGCAAACCACCCATACAATGGAAAAGCCACGTGTGGAAGAGGGAAGTGGGTAATCGAAGTTTGCGCTACTGATTTGGATAAATCCAAACCAAATAGGTCCACAGATCTTTGGTCAAGCAGATTTTATTATATCGACACGTTTCGTGGGCAAGCTGCCCACTTCTTCAGGATATATGATTGTACCAGCTGAAGCGCCATTAGCGGCGCGAAACGCCATTTTACCACCACCCCCCGTCCTCCCACCCGCTACCCACACCCTGCTATGTGCACTTGGGCACAATAAAACCGCTGAGCTGAATTGATAAGTCCTGTGTGCGGCTTCTTTCTGTTTCCCGAATATTCATGTGTCTAATGAGCGGCACTGGAAGTGAGTACCGGGACGGTCGGCCACGGATTAGCAGGGAGAACACCCTCACCACCCCGTTCGGACGTGAGAGCCGTGGACTGCTGCGGCTGTGGCGAAAGACCTCCTGAGGAGGAGGTGTCATGCTGAGAAGGAGTGCTGGCCCTGGATATCTTCAAAACCGTGATACTTCTTCAGGATATAAAATCTCTTGAGACTCAACTACCCGCTTACATCTTCCACATGTGGAGCATCAAGATGGAAAGCTCGAACATGGGACTGCTTCTCAACACAAAAAGACAAAGATACTGACTACTGCCAGGTACAACCTTGAGATTCATGGAGGCAAACTGGAAATTATAAAGGACTTCAGCCTACTCGGATCAATATTTACTCAAGACGACATTAGAAGTCAATAGGAGAATAGCTATGGGCAAATCAACAATGACGTCACTGGACAAGGTCTTCACATCAAGGAACATTTCACTGATGACGAAGACACAGCTCATACATAGCCTGGTCTATGTAGTAACATTTGGATGTAAATGATAAAGAAACAAGACATAAGAAGAATCAACGCCTTCAAAATGTGGAGTTGGAAAAGGATGTTATCAATACCATGGATGACAAGAAGAAAAAACAAATCAATACTGGCACATATCAAGCAAGACATGTTACTGGAAGCGAGGATCACCAAGCTACGGCTACAATCATAAAAAGAGAGCAATCACTGGAAAAGGACTTCATGGTCAGAAGAATAGAAGGAGTAAGGTGAAGAGAAACTGAGAACTGATCACATGACTGCAATGAAGTCCCTTGAAGATACTGCTGCTGCTCAAGTTCTGCAGCCTCCTGCAGCCCCCAGTGCCTCCTCTCCTGCTCTGCACCAATTTGGTAATGTATAGATTGTGTGTGTGTGTGTTTCTATGTGTATGCATTGTCCATGTAGCAGAGCTTTGTATATGCATGTGTGTGTGTGCATCTGTGTATGTATGTATTGTGTTCATGTAGCAGAGCTGTGTGTGTCTTTATGGGTATGTAAGCAGAGCTGTGTGTGTATCTATATGTTCATGTAGCAGAACTGTGTGTATAGTGTGCATGTATTGGGCATGTAGAAGAGCTGTGCATGTATTGGGCATGTAGCAGAGCTGTGTATGTAGTGTGAATCTATTGGTCATGTAGCAGAACTGTGTGTATCTGTATGTTCATATAGCAGAGCTGTGTGCATTGTGGATGTATTTGGCATGTAGCAGGCCTGTGTGTAGTGTGGATGTAGCAGAGTTGTGTGTGTCTGTATGTGCATGTATTGAGTATGTAGCAGAGCTGTGTGTGTATCTGTATGTTCATGTAGCAGAGCTCTGTGTGTAGTGTGCATGTATTGGGCATGTTGCAGAGCTGTGTATATGTGACTGTATGTTCATGTAGCAGAGCTGTGTGTGTAGTGTGCATGCTTTGGGCATGTAGCAGAGCTGTGTGTGTTATCTGTATGTTCATGCAGCAGAGCTCTGTGTAGGTACCTGTATGTTCATGTAGCAAAGCTGTGTGTAGTGTGCATGTAGCAGAGCTGTGTGTGTCTGTATGTGCATGTACTGGTCATGTAGCAAGGCTGTGTGTGTATATAGTGTGCAAGTAGCAGAACTGTGAGTCTGGTGTGCATGTGGCAGAGCTGTGTTTGTCAAGTGTGCTTGTGGCAGAGCTGTGTGTGTGTGTAGTTTGCAAGTTACAGAGCTGTGTGTCAAGTGTGCATGTAGCAGTGCTGTATGTGTCTACATGTGCATGTAGCAGAGCCATTTAGTTCTATGGGTATATAGCAGAGCTGCGTGTGTTTAATATAGTTTGCAGAAAGACACTAACTATAGATTTATTGCATACGTATTCTACCCTAGTACATTAAAATTAGCGTTAATGACACCTCCCTTTTACACCGCCAGGGAAGCTTTAATTATTAGGAAGAAATGTTTTCTTATTTGCATCTGTCTAAACCTGGGATACGGCTTATGGTGTGGATGTGCAGCAGCGCGGACGGACTGTTAAAGGGGCCCAGGGAGACTATTTCGCCCGGGGCCCACAAATATCTGGAGCCGCCCTGTGTAGAGGTCAGAATAAAATATTTAGAATCTGAATTTTTAAGAAAATTTGTAGCAAATTTAATTAGAATCAATTTTGTCTAGACAGATATACTGTAAGCTGCAATACCAGACATACCCCATAGATAACATTGGTGTGGCTCCTGCTTAATTCCAGATCCTTTTTTTTTTTGCAAATTCGTAATATATCCTTAATGGATAAAAGTTAGCAGGTTTTTGCTATATAATTTGAGAGCAGGATGATATACGGGCTGAGAGCCTGATATAGGCTTGCTATATAATTTGAGAGCAGGATGATATAGGGGCTGAGAGCCTGATTCCGCTCAGCCTCTACATTAGCCTTACTAGGCTGCTTGGTGTAGTTTTGATAGAAGTCCTGTCTTTTCTGTTGTAGATGTAGCAGTGCTGAGAAGGCTGTTCTGTGTATAACTTCTCCCACCACGGATTGGCTACTTCCTGTACATTGTCAGTAGGCTGTCAATCAGTGATGGGGGAGGAGATATACAGATGAGCTGCGTGCAACACCTAGTGCTGCAATGATAATCTCCTGCTGATAAGACACTGATTGCATTGAAGCTACAGCACACAGCCTAATAAGTGATACATCAATGGAAATAGGGTGTCAGCCTCTACATTATCCAGCTCTCAGATTAAATAGCTGATAGATTCCCTTTCATAGGAGCTTGTCCAGTCTGCAGGCCACCAGTGAGAGGTATTTCAGCTTTGTTCCAGCTGGTATTATATGTTTTCTATAAAGTTCTACTATATTAATTCCAATAAACTCTCTGTTTACATTGAACATGTTAACGGGTTTCATAAAATAACTCATTGACTTGAGGTCTGCGTCTACCGAGAAACCTTCTTCCATTTATCACTGCCTAATGAATTTCACCCCATACATTATGAGTCGAGTGGAGTTTTCAAGGCTGAAACTCATAAAATTCACTGAAATCTGGTTTCAAAATAAATAATTGTATTAGTTCATCGTCAGAGTAGCCGTGCGTCTGCGAATACTTTGTACGCTGTTTATTTTATTCCTCCTGTGTGCAATTTATTATACCGTGTAACACAAATCTGCAGCAAAGATCCATTTTTATGTTGAAGTCTCTTTCATGTTCCATGATTAGCCCTGAAGAAATGTAATGCTACATTCCTGCGGAGATCAGTGGCTGCTAATAGGGCATGCAATGTCTAATTTCCATCTCATTTACCTTGGCGGTCTTCGAGAGGACACTGGATGGTCTCCTCAACCATAAAAAGGAGCAGGATTGAAGACTACTCTGTGGTCATGAGATAAAACATGTCACCGGATCCCAATCATGTACAGGAGGTCCATCTATAAGCGTGCGGTCTATCCTCGTATAAAAAGTCATTTTGGGTTTACAGTTCGACTACAAAAACATCTGTAACAACATAACTGAGAGATGGGGCACTATAAATCTCACCGAGACCCTTCTTACTTTGAGTCTAGAAGTTTTGTCCTCCTATAAATCTGTCTTCTTACAACTTACCTCTTTCTCTAAGGTTCTGCTAATGTTTCCTAATGGTTGTCTCATATCATACGCATTGGCGGCATGGGACGTAACCACAATAGGTGCAGGGGTTGTAGTCGCACCCGATGGCCCTGGTGCCTAGGGGGCCCTAAAAGTGCCTTTGGTCTATAGAAAAAGTATTGTAATAATTAAGGCCATTGGAGCTTTCACCTCGGGGCCCATGAGCTTCAAGTTATGCCACTGTTGGTGGCATCTTACTAGGTCCACCACACTGAAAGTTAAAAGGTCATAAGCTCTAAGAGTATGCCAGTGTCGAGCCCCAGGCTTGGGGATACTCGGGTATCAGGCTCCAGGGGTAGCGTTGCTGTGTCACGGGGAGTGGTGGCCGCGCCTGATCCCGTGTCCTGGGTGACACTTCAAAAAGGGAATTATTTACAGGGGAAATATATACAGTTCACGTGAAGTGCACCAGCAGTTTCTGGTGATGGGTCACCAGTGCCGCCACAGTCCGCCGGAGGTGGATGGTATTGCGGCTGAGTTGGCAAAGCCCTCTACAGGCAGGGCTGTTCCTCTGGGGCAGCGTTCCTGAAAGTAAACAAGTTCATGAAGGAAAATACTCGCAGAGGCAAAGTCACTTTCTCCCGGGTACTTTACTGTTGGTTGTGGCAGCATCAGTTACAGTTCAGCACTTAGATGTTACAAGAACAGGTAGCTAAACAGGTGGCTGCAAGTGGATCCCAGGTGGTATGATGGAACCCTTGGTATGCCTTCATTAACTAACCCGTTCTTCCCCGCTTAGGATTGATCTATATCCAGTAGCTCCGTGTAGGTAGTACTGGGAGTCCCCTCCCTCGTTGGTGAGGAAGCAGGCAGACCTCTCTGATGGCAGGGTGCTGCAGCTGATAAACGAGACACAGCAGCCGGTTGCCGACTGCAAAGCTGAACTCTGGCCGGTTCCTCGGGCCCGGTGTTCCCTTGGTGGACTGGAGTATCCCCTGGAGTATGGGTGCTCCACTCTGAGGATCTCCCTTTCTCTCTGGGGCCCGGACTTCTCTCGTCGGGCGCCCTCTTTCAGGACCTCCTCAAGGTCCCTTCTTCCCTCCAGGGCGGCTTGAAACCACTTCGGTTTGACCTTCCGCCTCGTTCCAGTAATCTCAATCTTCCTAAAACCTTTCCTCTTCCTCCATTTCCTCCTCCAACTCTCAATCAAAGACCAAAGGGCAAAGACCTCCTTGATGCCCCTAGAGATGATTATATCCCCTCCCGGGTAACCTCCCACCCTACACTAATGTGGGAGTGCTGGGAATGGGTCCCGCCCACCATTATAGGGTCCACCTGCAGCTGGAGTATTTGCACCTCTTTTACGGGTGTAGTACCCCTCTATGACGCCTGCATATGCGGGACGCCACACCAGTGACACTGTATTCTACTGATAATTAGAAGTTACTGTAGAATTTATTATCCAGACACTGTGATATTACTGGGTTTATCATCCTTATACTGTACTGTGACAGTACTATGTGTATTACCTCTCCACTGTGACATCACTGTATATATTACCCCTGTACTGTGACATCACTGTGTGTATTATCTCTATACTGTCACAAAGCATTCACTGATCTCAGGGAGACCAGTCCAAGAAAACACTGCGGGCAGCTGGCTAAAGCGCTCAACACAGTGAATTCCTAGGCCCATTGCCCCCTGGGAATTATGAATATGCAAATAGAGTCTGTGGAGCCTCGGTTAGGAGGCTCAAACACAGGACTTGGCTGGGTCCTTCCCTGGAGGGATATCTGGCTAGTCTTGTGTTTGAGACTCCTAACCGAGACTCCACAGACTCTATTTGCATATTCATAATTCCCAGGGGGCAATGCACCTAGGAATTCACTGTGTTGAGCGCTTTAGCCAGCTGCCCGCAGTGTTTTCTTGGACTGGTCTCTCTGAGATCAGTGAATGCTTTGTGATGTTGGTCTACTAGGCCTTGCTTCCACCTAGTCAGAATCCTGCTCCACACTGATGAGGGGGCAACACCCCGAAACAGCTGTCTGTGGATAGATACCAGGGCTTGGTATTCCCTTGTCATATCTCTAAGCTTGTAAAAGAGCTGGATATTGACTAAAAGGGCCACTTAACATGGTGGTTATGGTGTTCTCCGCAAGGAGCCACCCCTTGGCTGGGTCCTTCCCTGGAGGGATATCTGGCTAGTCCTGTGTTTGAGACTCCTAACCAAGGCTCCACAGACTCTATTTGCATATCTCTATACTGTGACATCACTGTGTGTATTATTCCGGTACTGTTACATCACTGTGTATATTATCCCTGTACTGTGACATCTCTGTGTGTATTATCTCTGTACTGTGACATCGCTGTGTGTATTATCCCTGTACTGTGACATCGCTGTGTGTATTATCTCTATACTGTGACATCACTGTGTGTATTATTCCTGTACTGTGACTTCACTGTGTATATTATCCATGTACCGTAAGATCACTGTGTGTATTATATCCGTACTGTGACACCACTGTGTATATTCTCCCTGTACTGTGACATCACTGTGTGTATTATTCCTGTGCTGTGACATCACTGTGTATATTATCCATGTACCGTGAGAGCTCTGTGTGTCAGGGGCGGACAGATACTGTAGTGGGCTTCTGTGCAAGAAATGTTTTTGTCCCCCCCTTCATAATGCAAGAAAGTTATGTAAATATATAGATTGTAATATTTATAAATGCTGCATATTTTTGTGCAGGAAAATCTGCAGTTTATCAATACCTGCCATGGGTTTTCCCCCCACTAAATGTGCTGTATATATAATATTGAGGCTATGCAGGGCTGTATATATTAACTGGACGATACTGCTGGGTTGTATATATTACTTGGAGGCCATTTGCAGCGTCCAAATAATATATACAGCTCAGCACAGCCTCCAAATAACATGTATAGCCCAGCACAGCCTTCAAATAACATATATAGCCCAGCACAGCCTTCGGGTAATATATATAGACCAGCACGACCTCCAAATAACATATACAGCACAGTACAGCCTACAGGTAATATATATAGCCACCATAATGCTCTCGCCCATATGCGGTCCCCCTTATCAATAGTGCTGCTCCTCCTTGATGGCTCCACCATTCTTGCAGCT
Source organism: Allobates femoralis (assembly GCA_033576535.1). Lineage (NCBI taxonomy): Eukaryota > Metazoa > Chordata > Amphibia > Anura > Aromobatidae > Allobates > Allobates femoralis. The sequence continues at coordinate 163,096,946 of JARQOC010000007.1, read as the reverse complement.
TCTCCCCCCATGTGGCCCCTACATTCATGCAGCTTCTGCCCCATGTGGCCCCCCATTCATGCAGCTTCTACCCCCATGTGGCCCCTCCATTTATGCAGCTTCCCCCCCATTCATGCAGCTTCTCCTCCCATGCAGCCCCCCATTCATGCAGCTTCTCCCCCATGTGGCCCACCATTCATGCAGCTTCTCTCCCCCATGTGCCCCCCCCCATTTATGCAGTTTCTCCCCCATGTGGCCCGACCATTCATGCAGCTTCTCCTCCCCATGTGGCTCCCCATTCATGCAGCTTGTCCTCCCATGCGGCCCCCTATTCATGCAGCTTCTCCCCCATGTGGCCCAAAATTCATGCAGCTTCTCTCCCCCATGTGCCCCCCATTCATGCAGCTTCTCACCATGTGGCCCCCCCATTTATGCAGCTTCTCCCCCCACATGCCTCCCCAAATCATGCTGATGTGCCCCTTCCAATTCATGCTGCTGCTCTCTAGTCTGTCTCCACAGACCTGCTCCGGCGCTCTTACCTGGAGCAGGAGTCTCTCTGTCTCACAGTGCTGCAGCACTGTCACTTCCGGGTCGGGGAGAGCTCAAGCTGAGCTCCAGCCTCCACAGACACAGAACCCGGAAGTGACAGTGCGATCAATGCAGCATCCCAGTACTCAGTGGATACTGGGACGCTGCTGCCGCCGCCCCCCGCATCCTGCTGCCTTTCTTCCGTCGGCTCTACATGGCTAATTTGCATAGCAATGCACTGGCTGCACATGCAGTATGTCCACTCTGCTGTGTGTATTATCCGTGTACTGTGACATCACTGTATGTATTATCCCTGTGCTGTGACATCACTGTGTGTATTACTATGGGTGTATAGTAAGTATATAACCTGATACAGTTCTAGAAATGGCTCACCGCTCCTGGGCAGCATTCCTGGATACTATAAATTGCTTGTAGGGCTTGTTAGTTACATTTCTATTTGAGTCCCTTTTTGACGCCATTTTATTAGTAGATATAAACACTGCAGAATATATTGGTGCAATATAAATATAATATTTTATATGCTACATTTTGACCCTATTTGGCTGTAACGTTTGTTAGATAAGTGAGTTTGCTCCCGCCCTTCTCAGGCAGCGGATGGGGGGGAACATTCGGTCAGCGCCGATCGCAGAGGCTGCAACTAATTGTCTGGAAACTGCTCCTTGCCAAAGTGTCTCTTAATTTCAGGACTCTGTTGGCGTCTTATCTGCATGGGGGAGCTCCTTGCAAATACAGAAGAAACATATTTTTTTTTTAAAACCAAATTAAGTGAAACAATAAACAATGTGAATTTTACCCCACACATACAATTACAAGAAAAACAGAAAAAAACGCTTAAATATTCAACGGAGCCCAAGAGGCATTTTGGAAAGCCCTTGTGTTATTAAAAATGCACAATAGTTTTCCTTCTCAATACAAACTTGGTCAGAATTATCTCCCACAAATACAGTATATTAAGCCGTACAAACAGCTGCAAGTAATAAAATGGTCGTCTAATCGACCCTATTGTTACTTTGGTGCTGGGCTGACAGCAAGGCTATGAATTTCTATAGACTAATACTGTAACCGCAGCAGACTGCTGAATGTAATTATGTAGGGTATGATTATTAACATTGGAGCATTTACTCTCGCACACGGATTTAAAGGGAATGTTTCCATTTTAGCACTAAGTAGATTTTTTGGTGCTAAATCTATTGTTAATGCATCTGTATTAACTCCAATATACAGCTCCAAATCCTCTGCGCAGGTGTAGGGGTGTCACTTCTATGAACAGTTAAAGCATGCTATGACTTTAAGAGACAGTGCTACCCTGTGTGCTGTGTTGTAGACTAGTCGGCCCCCCTTCCTCCTGTACTGTGCAGATGGACTGATCCAGATCAAAAGTGAAAGTAAAAACTGAGCATAGACCAGGGAGCTGGAGCCTGTGTGTGAGAAAGGACATACTGCATAGAAGCATTCGTGGGCTTAGGCTTTGTGAAGGCACGGTGCTGGCTGTGAAGTGACTGCAGACCTGACCGTGAGAGAGACCTGCTGACTACTGAGAAGTACTGGACTGAGAATCTCCAGAGAATGGCGGTTCTGAACAGGACCAGGGACGTAATCTACAGAACCCAAGGGACTTTAAGATCATGAGGGAAGAAGAGAAATTTTCCCCCCCTGCCCTGCAAAGAGAAGAGTGCACCACTGAGCAAGAGCGTATCGGGCCTTGGGACTGGACTTATGTCCCCAACATCATCGTGAGTCTATACCATACGTTAGGGTGTAGCATAAGCCTCAATAGGCAGAACATGGTAGCGATGTGGCCCGGCTAGCAGAGGCCAGTGAGGTTATAAGTGTAGCATAGTATTGAAGTTTTCTGTTTGCTCAAAGTAGGCTGTTGTATATTTGTTTGTAATAGCTGTGGCACTGTGCTGCCGAGCGGTCCAACTAGAAACTGTTACCGTATATACTCGTGTATAAGCCGAGTTTTTCAGCCCACAAATTCGGCTGAAAAGTCTCCCCCTCGGCTTATACATGGGTCAATACGGTGGTGGGGGCTGTGTCCGGGGCTGGGGAGGGTGGAGGAGGCGGGGGGAGGCTGCTGTATGGGAGCCCCATCACGTGGGGCCGCTCATTATATATGCACTGCTTCCCCCCGGGGAAGCAGTGCATATCTGGCCCCCAAATGCTGGCACTCGCCCCCCCTCTGTGTAAGGGCCCCCCTGCTGCTTATCTTACCATTCCCGGTCTTCTGCACAGCGCCGGTCCTCGGTGCTCTGTCCTCCATGCTCTCGTCCGGCTGCATCCGGGATCCCCGGCCGTTGCAGGCATATGACGTCATCATGCGACGGCCAGGGATCCCGGATGCAGCGAGGACGGGAGCATGGAGGACGGAGCACAGAAGACCGGCGTTGTGCAGAAGACCGGGGATGGTAAGTTAAGCAGCAGGGGGGCCTTACAAGAAGGGGGGGGGCGAGTGCCAGGATTTGGGGGCCACTGGGGTTGCTGTATACCACTGGGGCTGCTATATACCCCTGGGGCTGCTATATACCCCTGGGGCTGCTGTATACCACACCACTGGGGCTGCTATATACCCCTGGGGCTGCTATATACCCCTGGGGCTGCTGTATACCACACGACTGGGGCTGCTATATACCCCTGGGGCTGCTATAAACCCCTGGGGCTGCTATATACCCCTGGGGCTGTTATATACCCCTGGGGCTGCTGTATACCCCTGGGGCTGCTGTATACCACACCACTGGGGCTGCTATATACCCCTGGGGCTGCTATATACCCCTGGGGTTGTTATATACCCCTGAGGCTGTTGTATACCACACCACTGGGGCTGCTATATACCACTGGGGCTGCTGTATATACTGCTGGGGCCTGTATATACCACTGGGGAGGCTGCTGTAATACTGCTGGGGTCTGTATATACCACTGGGGAGGCTGCTGTATACCACTGGGGCTGCTGTATATACTGCTGGGGACTGTATACCACTGGGGCTGCTGTATATACTGCTGGGGCCTGTATACCACTGGGGCTGCTGTATATACTGGTGGGGTCTGTATATACCACTGGGGAGGCTGCTGTATACTACCAATGGGAAGACTGCTGTATACTACCACTGAGGGGGCCTGTATACCACACTGCTGGGGGCTGTATACCTGTGCTGGGGTCCACCCTCGGCTTATATACGAGTCAATAGGTTTTCCCAGGTTTTGGGGGCAAAAGTAGGGGGGTCGGCTTATACACGGGTCGGCTTATACAAGAGTATATACGGTAATTGAACAGGGTGGGCCATTTAAATGGATAAACTTAAATAAAAGGGGAATGGTTGGTAATATCAACTTACTGTTTGCGACACATTAGTATATGGAAGGGGGAAAACTTTTCCAGATGGGTGGTGACCATGGTGGCCATTTTGAAGTTGGCTATATTGGATCCAACTTTTTTTTTTTTCATTGGGAAGAGGGTCATGTGACACATCAAACATATTGAGAATTTTATAAGAAAAACAATGGTGTACTTGGTTTTAACATAACTTTATTCTTTCATTAGTTATTTTCAAGTTTCTCTTTGTTTACAGACATTGACATGTCGCAGAGGATAACACGTGAGGAGCGGATAGAAATTTTGTTGATGTCTGGTGACCTCAGTACCCGGGTCATTACAGCAGATTGCACTGCAAGACACCCTACGAGACCACCCATCTCCCATGCCACAGTTAGCAAACTGCTTGCCAAATTTTGTGAAACAGGTTCAGTGATGGATTTGCCAAAATGTGGATGCAAGAAAACTGTCCCTAATGAAGAAACATCAGTGTCTGTCCTAACTTCATTCAGCAAGAGCCCACAGCGTAGCACTCGCCGCATGTCACCGGAGATTGGCATCAGTCGAACATCCGTTTGACGGATATTTGCTACTCACAAATGGCACCTTTACAAAATCCACCTGCTGCAGCATCTCAACGAGGATGACCCAGATCGGTGCACTCAATTTGCAGAATGGGCAAAACAAAAATTGGAGCAGGACCCTCAGTTTACACATAATATTATGTTCAGCGATGAGGCAAACTTTTTGTGAATGGTGAAGTTAACAAACAAAACCAGCGCTATTGGCCTGACACTAACCCACAGTGGATAGATCCCACCAAGACTGTTGGAACACAAAAATTAATGGTATAGTGTGGTATATGGGGTACAAAGATAGTGGGGTCATTCTTCATCAATGGAAACCTCAATGCTACTGGGTATCTGAAATTGCTACATGATGATGTGTTGCCCTCTTTATGCACAGAAGATGGCATGTTCCCTACGTTTTTCCAACAAGATGGTGCACCACCACATTATGGGTGTCAGGTCCGAGCATTCCTACATGAACAGTTTCCTGGAAAGTGGATTTGTCATCGTGGGCCAGTTGAATGGTCACTAAGCTCTCCTGATCTGACCCCCTTAGACTTTTATCTTTGTGGACATCTGAAGGCAATTGTCTATGCTGTGAAGATACGAGATGTGCAGCATCTGAAACAACGGATACTGGAAGCCTGTGCTAGCATTTCTTCTGCGGTGTTGCTATCAGTGTGTCAAGAGTGGAGAAGAGGGCTGTATTGACATTTTATAAGTGGTCATAAACTTGTAAATAACTCATGAAAGAATAAAGTTACATTAAACCAAGCACACCATTGTTTTTCTTATGAAATTCTCAATAGGTTTGATGTGTCACATGACCCTCTTCCCATTGAAAAAAAATAAAGCTGGATCCAATATGGCCAACTTCAAAATGGCCGCCATGGTCACCACCCATCTGGGAGAGTTTTCCCCCTCCCATATACTAATGTGCCACAAACAGGAAGTTAATATTACCAAACCATTCCCATTTTATTTAGGTGCATCCATATAAATGTCCCACACTGTACTTCTGCCACACTTTGCTCCCTGTGTACCTGCTTCACCCTCGCCTATCCCTGCCTGTTAATAAATTCTACCCTTGTTATTTGCCACAACATTTTGTCTACTGTAATTGTACTCGGCACCACAGTGATCCCTCAGTCATCGCTTCACAGGTATAGATGACTGATCAAATTCTCACTTCCCGTCTTCACCACTGGGGGGAGTATCAGAATTTATTGTGCATTTATTGAGTTTAACAGGGCTATCTGATTTTTTTTTCCTTTTATATAAATATAAGTAGCACTATTTAGAGATTAAATATAAAAAAGAAAATTGTAGCTAAGCTAAAAAGGTAAAAGAAGACACTTAGCTTTATAAATGCGCATTAATAAACCACCCAGTCACCGCGTTGAGGTATGTCTTGTCAACTGGGTCCCTAGATCCCTTCCTACCTATTTTCTGGCACAATTTGGATACATTTTATAGGCTGTCTGATACCTGCGAGTAATTGTGCCAGAAAATAGGTAGGAAGGGATCTAGGGACCCAGTTGACAAGACACACCTCAACGCGGTGACTGGGTGGTTTATTAATGCGCATTTATAAAGCTAAGTGTCTTCTTTTACCTTTTTAGCTTAGCTACAATTTTCTTTTTTATATTTAATCTCTAAATAGTGCTACTTATATTTATATAAAATGAAACAGTGTTTAAGTGCACTATCACTGACCGAAATAGTACTGCATCTATATAAATGTATGATTATGGGTTCACCCCCTATGTATGTACCAATTCCCACCTAGTTATCCGGTGTCCAAATATGCTATTGCTTTCTGATGTCAGCCTTCCAGTCTATTACTGAAGAGGTTAACTTTGATTCCAACCAGGCAAAGATTGCTAATAAGTAACTCCTTTCCTTGCTCCTATAGGCCTACATTCTCCATTGCTCACAGGTATCAGACAGCCTATAAAATGTATCCAAATTGTGCCAGAAAATAGGTAGGAAGGGATCTAGGGACCCAGTTGACAAGACACACCTCAACGCGGTGACTGGGTGGTTTATTAATGCGCATTTATAAAGCTAAGTGTCTTCTTTTACCTTTTTAGCTTAGTTACAATTTTCTTTTTTATATTTAATCTCTAAATAGTGCTACTTATATTTATATAAAATGAAACAGTGTTTAAGTGCACTATCACTGACCGAAATAGTACTGCATCTATATAAATGTGTGATTTTTTTTTCCACCAGTAATATAAAACAACAAAATGCAGCTCTAGTCAGATTTCACATTGCAAACTGTATACAGTATTAAATACATCCCTTAGACCTGATAAGGCTGGTGAACTTACTATGAAAATTATAATCAAAAAGGGTATTTTTTTCACTTTACACTGTTGTTGGAACCATTATTTGGCAGCATCACTATGTTAACTGAGTACAGAGGGATTCGTACCAGTGGGTCACAGAGCAGAAACGAGACCAGACAGTTGTCAGAAAAGTAGATCTTTATATTAGAGGAGTGATAGGTAATGATTCTCTGATTAAACAGTAGAGATTATCAACAAGTCAAAGTAACATACACCTGGTCAGAGTTGATGGGGATCACTATGCTGCGCCAGTGACACCAACCCAAAATGTCCCAGAAATGGTGCAGCAAGTTTACCTAGGATAATCTGCCTGGTACAGGAGCGCAAAAACAATTCTAGTGACACAGTGTTATTTCTTGAGTCCATGACATGGCCAGACAGTGAGACAGTATAATAGTTAAAAAAAATTATCAACAACTTTAAACCTCCCCTCCCCTGAACCCACACACTGAAAAGGGCTACCCAGGTGCCACACATGAACACTGACTAAATTGGAGAAAATTCAGTTGATTTATATCGGATGCAAACTACCTGACCTAGCTTGGCGCCAATCACTAGCTTATACATGCACACTTCCTGCCAAGATGTCCATGGCAAGGCCTGAGCTCAGGTTTGAAGGTCTCACAGTACTTTTTACTTATCTGAGTCTTCCAGGATGACCAGGGACTTGACTTGGCACAATCAAAGTAAGTCTTTTATTCAGTTACTGAAATCTTCCAGACGGGTTACAGTGAAGAGGGGATTGAAAAGGGATTCAGCTCTGCTAGGCCTATGAACTAGTCCTTTTCTCACTAGAAAAAGTGTAGAAAGTCTGCACTGATTCACGTACATATCTTCCTGGCACCGCTCACATCCTCTAACTATCAGGCAGTCTCTTTTTAAGGATTAGGTTTAAATTCTCTGCAATCGGAGGGAGACGAGCCACAGCATGTGGATCCTGGCTGGGACTAACTTCCTCTGCTCATTCCAAGGAGTGTCCTAGCTAATTGCCGTATAGACCCCTGATGGATGGGTGGTGAAACTACAGGCACTGCCTCATCAATCTCACAACTAGGAGCATCATTGCTGCACCTATGATCGAACTACAACTGGGTGTAAAGAAGATGAGACATCACTGCAGAATATCGGGGCCTGGCTCCTGTAGGTAGATCATAGTAGCTTAACGAAAAGAACTTGGGTCAAGTTTTTCAACCACACATTAGCTTTGGGATGTTGCATCCGAATAATAGAGAAGTATCACATGTACCGTATATACTCGTGTATAAGCCGAGTTTTTCAGCCCAAAATTTGGGCTGAAAAGTCTCCCCCTCGGCTTATACACGAGTCACTACGGTACCTCTGGGCTGTGGAGGCTGGAGGAGGCGGGGGGGAGGCTGCTGTATGAGCGGCCCCATCACGTGGGGCCGCTCATTATAAATGCACTGCTTCCCCCTGTCAATCAGCGGCAGGGGGAAACAGTGCATATATGCCCCCTAAAAGCTGGCACTGTCCCCACTTGTAAGGGTTCCCCCCCCCGCTGCTTATATATTACCATCCCGGTCTTCTGATCAGCGCCGCTCCTCGGTGCTCCTTCTTCATCCTCCCGTCCTCGCTGCATCCGGGATCTCTGGCCGTCGCAGGCATATGACGTGATCGCGCGACGGCCGGAGATCCCGGATACAGCGAGGACGGAGCATGAAGAAGAAGCACCAAGGAGCGGCGCTGATCAGAACACCGGGATGGTAAGAGAAGCAGCGGGGGGGGGGGGGAGGCCTTACAAGGGGGGCGAGTGCCAGCATTTGGGGGCTGCTGGGTACCCCCAGGGGGCTGTTGGTACCCCCAGGGGGCTGCTGGGTACCCCCTGGGGGCCACTGTATAACCCCTGGGGGGTGCTGTATAACCCCTGGGGGCTGCTGTATAACCCCTGGGGCTGCTGTATATACTGCTGAGGCCTGTATACCACTGGGGCTGCTGTATATACCACTGGGGCTGCTGTATATACCACTGGGGCTGCTGTATATACCACTGGGGCTGCTGTATATACTGGTGGGGTCTGTATATACCACTGGGGAGGCTGCTGTATACCACTGGGGTTGCTGTATATACTACTGGGGCCTGTATACCACACTGCTGGGGGCTGTACACCTGTGCTGGGGTCCACCCTCGGCTTATACACGAGTCAATAGGTTTTCCCAGGTTTTGGGGGCAAAAGTAGGGGGGTCGGCTTATACACGGGTCGGCTTATACACGAGTATATATGGTATCTATCTATCTATCTATCTATCTATCTATCTATCTATCTTTCATCTACACCACTGGGGCTGCTGGTGTATATACCACTGGGGCTGCTGCTGTATACACCACTGGGGCTGCTGCTGTATACACCACTGGGGCTGCTGCTGTATACACCACTGGGGCTGCTGCTGTATACACCACTGGGGCTGCTGCTGTATATACCACTGGGGCTGCTGCTGTATATACCACTGGGGCTGCTGCTGTATATACCACTGGGGCTGCTGCTGTAACACTGCTGGGGCCTGTATATACCACTGGGGAGGCTGCTGTATACCACACTGCTGGGGGCTGTATACCTGTGCTGGGGTCCACCCTCGGCTTATACACGAGTCAATATGTTTTCCCAGGTTTTGGGGGCAAAAGTAGGGGGTCGGCTTATACACGGGTCGGCTTATACACGAGTATATACGGTATATCTAATATGAAGTAAACCAAGCTTACAGTAGTGATGGCTGCAAGAGGACAGGTCATTACTTTTTAATTTGGCGACTTTGCAGTGTATTTTTGTAAAATGGATACTCTAAAGATAATGAAGATATATTAAGGCTACAGTCAGACATACCATTTTGGCATCCGTTATTTGCACTCGTTTTGTGCAGTGCACTACATAAAATGGGTCACTGAAATGAAATCCCAACAAAGTCAATGGGTTTTCATTTTTTGCCATTCAGACTGTGCACTTGTAAAGTGATCCGTTTTTTCACTTTTAGAGTGCTCCATTTTATGAATGAGCATGTTAGTTTCTGTGCAGGTTTTCTCCAGCGTGATCTATCTAGGTTTGGAGAAGACCTTGCTGGACCTATCTAGGCTTGGAGAAGACCTTGCTGGACCGAACTAGGCTTGGAAAAGACCCTGGTGGACCTATCTAGGCTTGGAGGAGACCTTGCTGGACCTATCTAGGCTTGGAGAAGACCCTGGTAGACCTATCTAGGCTTGGAGAAGACCCTGGTGGACCTATCTAGACTGCACAAGATGGATCTTCCTACAGAGCGTTCATCCATCAAGTCATCATGGCTCAAAATCAAGCTGAAGGCAAATAAATAATAAAATATAATAAGTGTCATGCTTAGATACTAATAGACCAGCAAATAAAAATGTTTTCTCACTGGCTGCAGGAAAAAATACATGTTTAAACCTGATATTTTATATTGATTTTAAAATAAATGAATATATAATTATTAATGCAAAAATCAAAATTGTTAGATGTTCCCTTTAAGAAGGTGCCCATAAAATAGGTGGTGTTTAATGGATATAGTAGGAAGTTCATTTGCCTTAACCATATACCTTCATTGGGGCCAGAAATGTCTGGTGATGGAGGTCCTGATCCTGGGTTATATCTTTGTTTTTGCTTTCATTTAAAGAAATAATGATTCATTCACCGGAAGTCTAACAGTAGAGATAAATTAGTAAATCAGAAGTTAGAACGATTACCACAGTTTAACGCTTATATTTAATTTTTGTCATTTATGTTTTCAATCATGGTCTATTTTCCAAAATTAAAATTGTGTCCCTATTGATTGTGACTTTTAAGTTACCGTAGCTTCTCAGACATCACCCATTTACTGCAATGGTCCTGTTACATTAAATGGGAAATTTTAATTGACAGTTAAAAAAAACAATTATTGCATGCATTTTCAAGCATAATTTTAAACAAAAAAAAATATTTCTGTTCGATTTGATTAACATATTGTAACCATTTTGCATCTGCGTGAATTATAATCCATTACAAACTGTTAATGCTTTTCACTATTAATACATATGCAGCTCCCTTTGATCACCGAATTTGATTTAAGATCAATTCTGATTTGATATTATAGAATTGAGCTTATTCATGAAAAGACAGAATTGCATAGCTTTCAGAGCCTTCAGGGCGCCCTTCTTTTAAGGGCGCGTTCACATAGGCGTGTTTTAGTATCCGGCGGAGATCCGTTACTTTTTTAAAAAACGAAATCCAAACCGGTTTGTGCTCATTGATTTTCAGTGGGTATTCCTGCACTTTCGTTTGCATCCGGTTGCTGCTGGATACAGCCAAACCATTTTTTAATGAGCCCAAAAAACAGAACATGTAGTGTTTTTTGGGTTTGGTAAAAAAATGCTTCTGACCGGATCAGGCATACTGTGGCATGACTTTTCATGTGTGTCAATGGGTACCAGAACACTCCTGACCCCGTAAAACCAGATTCAGACAGGGACTTCACTGAGAAGTCCATAACTAAAAAATTATACTCATCTGTCTCACTGCTGCGGTCACTTCCGGTTCCTGCTCACTAGCCTCATGTAGTATTCACTGCATTGGGTGCTGAACAGCCAATCACAGATGCCAATTGCGCACCGCCCACTGTTCCAGCAACCAATCAAAGATGCAATGAGTGGGGCACAACAGCCAGTCACAGACGCTGTCACAGAGACTGGGCATCAGTGATTGGCTGTTCAACAGGCAGTGCAGAGAGGACCCGAAAGTGACAGCAGTGGCTAAACAGGTGAGTACAATGCTTTATACCCAGACTTCTCTGTGTGCTTGGAGTCCGTGCTGAACACTAAGATGTTCAGTATGAACCCAAAACATGTAAATGGATCCGGACAATACCAGATGGCACCAGATACAGCCAGATGAAACCATGTCGATATCATAGCGGATCCGGCAATTGTTTCCAGTATAATACCGGTTTGGTTTCATCTGGTTGCATCAGTTTTAAAGGCAAAAACTGTATCCGGTTAGATGTGGTTTTCGCTTGATCTTTCGGGATGCAAAAAAATAAATGTCATGCAAATCTCTTCCTAAAACTAATTTGAGAATTTTCTAAAAATCATTCAATGTTTGCACAGCCTTTAAAAAAATTTCTGATATCACTGTTATCACTTTTGAAATCACTGTTCAATCATGAATTCAAAGTATTTTCATCTTCGGCTAGAGAGCTTGCTTTGACAATTCAGATTATTTTTTGTAGGATTTATTGCCCTCCTTGCTCTGCTCTTTTGCTATCACAAAACAATGCAAAACCAGTGGAAGACAAGTACATGCTGTTTGTAAAAAAAAGACCCCCCCCCATGCAAAAGTGGATAGATTGCCAACCAATCTGTTATTTCTTTCTGTTTTCATTTACTTGGGACCGACACGTTATTAAAACACCAGTGCTTCAGGACAGAAGAATGTCTCTCTTTACGGAGAAGGCAGTAGAATAGAACAACAGTGCTCCGCTGTCTTATGCCTGGGGCAGGAAAACAAGATGAAGCTGAGGAATAGGAAGAGTTTATTCATGAACGCAAGTAGTTCATATATGAGTCCATCTCATGGTGTTATTCTATGAACTTATGACCATCTGATAAAGACAAACACACACACACACTACGGAAATGTTGGCACTTTTACCAAATGTTATTTTTTCGGTAATATAGTCTTTTTTTTGCCTGCGAAAAGTACCATTAAGAGATTTAGGCTGTAGGTCTGGAGACAAAAGGGTGATAAATCATCGATGTAACTGCACCGTCTGTACAACACATGTACAAGAAGCGAAGAATAATGCCCTACCTTCACATTTTTAGAAAAATCTTGGAGGGATTCAACTTTTTTAGCCAATGAAATAGAAAAATGATAACCCCCACTGAAAACATTTTGACACTCTATCTGACGGCAGCTCCATCCCGCTCAAGGACAACTCATGAGATGACTGGAGTTGGGAGATGGAGAAGTGACACATAAGTGCTGCGTAATATGTTGGCGCTATATAAGCAATGCATAATAAATAAGTTGTGATAGGCCGGATTTTGCAAATATTTGTGGCATGTGAATCAGTTTTTTTTTTGTGCCTTGATTTGTGCCTTGATCAGTAGTGATGAGCGAGCACCAAACTGCTCGAGTGCTCGGTACTCAAAATGAACAGCAGGAACACTTGGAGGGGGTCAGCTTAAGGCAATTTTTAATTTTCTATTAGCAGGTTCCTACCCACCCATTAATTGTAGGTTTTTTAACCTGGATAGAGGCATTAGATAAGGACTTAGCAAAGAGATACGCCTTGACGCTGATTGCTGGGCTCATATAAAACTGGCCATTTTTATGTCTCAATTTTAAAAATGTATGACCGTAACAGAAATGCATGTTAGTATACCTTAGTGTTTCCGAGTGCAACTGTAAGGGCTCGACTCGAGTACATAGTTGAAGTCAATAGGAATCTTGAGCATTTTCCCTGAATACTCTTCTGGCAAAATGTTGAGTTTCCCATTGACCTCCATTATACTTAGTACTTGAGTTGAGCCTGTCCAAGTGTCCGATCACTAGTCACCAGGCTTTTCCTACAGTTTTTACTGCAAAACTGATGAGTGATAAATGCAACGAGTAGTATTTTCTGACTTGGTTCATGGATGGGTCGAGAGCTTTATTTGTTGTGACGGAATCTTTTAGGAAAGGCCACATATGTGGAAAACGCAGATGGCAATTTAATATTTTGCTGATCAGTTATATCTTACTGAGGGGCAGGACTTAGTGATAATGTGTTCTATTTCTAGCAGGGAAGAGGGAGAGGCTCCTGTTGCAGCTAGTCGCCTTATGTCCACTCCCGAATGGTGTGTAGTAGGAGGAGGCATAACTGAGCATCTGAGAAACAAATATCTTCACATTTTTTGTTTTAATTGTAATTTAAAACATAAAAAAGATCAAAGGAAAGGAAAAAATGAGTAGAGGGTTTCTGTGCATATTCTGTGTACAATTATTTCAATAGCCAGTGTTTTATGGCTACTGCTTAAAATGGACAAAAATAATAGATGACAATTGATTTACCCACTCATAGCCTATATGATAGCTAATGTAAAAAAGCAGAACTGCAGTGTAAAGCATGATAGTGAAAAAATGGTAAAAATTGTACATAGTGACAGCACTTAACAGTCGGTTTATATTAGACATTTATATTCGAGAATTGTAAAGTCTATATTGTGAGGAGTAAATGTGGCGCCCCACTGGTTAGTGCGCCACAGTAGGGGTACTGCACCCATAACTGAGTGTGCAGTATTTGCAGTATTCCTGTCATTGGGGAGTGTAAAGTCAATCTGAGGCTCTTATCCCAGCATCCCTACACCAAACATAGGGGACCAATTGGCAACCCGTTATCAGGGTAACCGGTCCCGGTGGGAATAGCGTTAGGGTAGAAGGAGTGGGAAAAACACACATACAGTAGTAGTCTAGTCTGAGGGACGAAGCAAGGAACAAGTCCGAGAGGGACATCACAGGGCGGGCGCCGAAAAGGAGTGGCAACCCAGACGGAAGGAGGAAACCCAGTACCGGACCTCATCGACAGTCTGGGCGAATCCTGGTCCACAACGTGGTACCGGCTCCAAGTCATGGTGCAGGTGTGTCTAACCCTGAGCCATCAATACTCTGGTAGGTCGCAGGTTTGCCCAGTAGCTTCAACCTCGTCCAGAACGTGCAGCCCCACCAGGAGCACTAAACCGGGTTGAGTCCTCTTAGAGAAGAAGGGTAATCTCATAGCACCCAACGAGCCTAGTAGACAAGTGGGTTGTGCAGGACAGCGCAAGGATAGTAAGGAGGCACATGAAAGACAGCAAAGGACAGTGAAGGTAACTGAAGGAGCACTCTGGGAGCCTCAAAGAGACTTTATCCTCTCCGGTGACTTCCCGGCCAGCTACCCGCAAAGACTGTGTAACTGTGTACCTGAACTGCTGAGAACTGTTGCCAGTAAAGTACCCATTCAGAGTCAGCAAGCCTCCGGTGTCTTATTCTGTTAAGTTAGGAAGTAGCTGCTGCCACATCAACCAGTACCACAGCAGCACTGCCCCGGGGATCCCACTCCGCCTGCAGGGAGCATTATCAACTGGCTGCAATACCACCGTCTGACAGCGGCACTGGTGAACTCACCAGAAACTGCAGGTTTCGTCACTAGACTTTATTTTACACTTTTATTATTTAACCCTTTATACAGCTGACCCCTAGGGCTACGGGCCCGGGCACCAGCCACCAAGACAGCACCCCCATATCAGCGCCCGGGTACCGAGTTCCCATAGACCCCTGGGCGGGTCATAAACAGCTTTATAGGAATTATGAGGTTAACTCATAAAATGTGTCAATGCTTTTCTGATTGTGACCACTGATCATTACAATAACTGATTAAGATTTCCTTTTGAGATATTTCCAATGTCCTTGCTGAAAAATTATTATTGTATTCTGAAAAAAATGAAAAACTATTATCTTGTTCAATATCACAAATGTTTTAAATGTGACTTTCTGACAGTGATAAAAGTAAAAAGCAAGGACCGTGAACTGCACTAATGGAAGTGTGAAATCCAAGGTGAAGACATTACAGTGTGACGAGATCTTCAGGTCAAGAAGGAAAGTTCTATGTAACATTTATTATATGACAATATGACTGATCACATCTATTCACCATGTGAAGATTACACCTATGCTAATATGGGACGAGAACAACAAAAAATGTTTTTCTAAGTGTCCAACCTGATTTAAAGAGGTTTTCCACTACTAACGTGACCCCCATTGACTAACACTTTCCCAATATGCTTCTGCTATCTACTCTGCTCTTGTAAGCTGTTCTCTAAGACACTCATAAATACTTTTATTGGTGTTCTAGGATCGATCTTCAAGGCTGCAGACCGGAAATTGGACCATCTAAGCAGGGTGCGCGTCATCAGTGGGGGCGGGGCTGCCTCTCTGTGAGTGACAGCAGTCTGCACACACACGGACAGATCGCACTTCACTCTCCTCTCAGCCCCCACCAGTGATGTGCCCTGCTCAGTTGGTCCGATTCTGGTCTGTAGCCTGGAAAATCAAAGCTACAACAATAAAAGTATTTACAAACCTCAGAGAGATAAGCCTACAGGAGCATGGTAGATAAAAAAAAAGGATATTGAGAAAGTGTTAGTGAGGAAGAGTTAGGACAAAAGAAAGGGGATCACATTTGTAGTGGAAAGCTTCTTTAATGTACGTATGATTTGTGGCCTTGGCAAATGTTTTCTATCTATCTATCTATCTATCTATCTATCTATCTATCTGAAAAATAAAGAATGCAGCACTCTGTTTCAGGATATTTTCTTTGCCTTTAATGGCCTTCAGGCTATATAAACCACTGCTCTAAGTGTTTTTCTATCTATCTATCTATCTATCTATCTATCTATCTATCTATCTATCTATCTATCTATCTAATCTATCTATCTATCTATCTATCTATCTATCTATCTATCTATCATTATCTATCTATCTATCATTATCTATCTATATCTATCTATCTATCTATCTATCTATCTATCTATTATCTTTCTAATAAAAAAAAAACAAAACAGAACAGCACAAACTCGTATCAAACCGTATGGTGCAAAATCCTGGTAATGCGATGTCCAAAGCATGAATAAATAAAGAGATAAATCCAAGAAGTGCTCCAAAGCATATAGAAACTGTGGACTTTTATTTAGCCCACACGTGGCGTGACGTTGTGGGGTACTGACACCTTTGGAGATACGGGGGTCAGTGAGTTTCTCATCTCCTGGCCCGGCTACCTTTAGAAGGAACGCATGGACCAGGGCTCATCCCAACTGAACGCCCGAGCTTCTTAAGCGTGGGGGGAACAGTACTCAGACAACACAGGGTGAGGGAACCACAATAGTAAGACTTTATTGGATCCCCAACAGTTAAAGGCATTTAACACATAATCAAACAAAACATAAAATGTAACAGGCTGCAGTTTCTCGCCCTCCCTCTGGCTCACCAGAGATTACAATATTCATGCCTTGGGGCTTCCAGGGCCAATTACTCCAATCCAGCAGCACCCCGCTTCCAGCAGGCACCCACCAAAAACGAATAACGACAAGCATAGGAAGCTAACCAAGTACAGCAAAGTCTGTAGCCAGGTGACCGAAATATCTCAACCTGCGTATCTTCCTTAAGTAGTCTCTGGTACTCCTCCAATCGGACCAGCAGCTCCTAGATTGAGGTCATGCAAAGTATGAAACATGATGTCCTAGCAGCTGGTGCCGAAGAGCCTAGGCTGGGGTTATGGCCTGCCAACCATGTTTGAAGTCCCTAGATTGAAGTCATCTAGCATATGAACTCCTTTATATGCCCCGAGCACTCATTTTAGTACAATGGGGACTTCAAGATTGGTGGAATAAGAGTGTGCTCTCATTGGCTGCATTTCAATACATAATATTGCTATGAATCATGCATTTCTGACAGAGGGAATGAGGGGGGTCAAGTAATTTACATTGAATAAGGTTCTGCTGCCTGCAATATGCCGCCCCTCCTATGTTTGTATGAAAGCAGTGACGGCATTCGTTCTTGTGCAGTGGCACAGGTCATTGTGCTCTATTGAAGCCGCACTGACCAAAGTCTCCCAAGATTTGTGAAGTCTCGCGAGACTTTGTGCAGCTGCAATAGAGCACAATGACCCGCACCACTGCACAGGCACGAATGCCGTCACTGCTTCCATACAAACACAGGAGGGATGGCATATTGCAGGAAGCGGGGTGGGTTTTACAGTCACAGGGATGGCTCGGACTGAAGTGAGCTGCATCCCACCCGACCATGAAGAGCTCATTAACGTACGGTGCGGGACACATTCATAGTTAATTTCTGAGGTAATTATGGGAGACTCTGGGGTATAAAAAGGTTACCAGAAGCCTAATTACTGTATGTTTAAGATGCTGGGCATTATAACATTATATGACAGGTTCACTTTAATGAGAAAATAATGCACTTTTTTGAATTTACTAAATGGCACGAATGAAACAAAAAGTGAAAAAATTCAAGGGGTCTGAATACTTTTCGCATCCACTGTATCTATCTTCTATCTGTCTGACTTTCTTTCTATGTAACTACCTAACTTAGCTACCTTTATTCCTCCCACTCTTTCTTCTTCTTTCTTCTTCTTTCTTTCTTTTCTTTCTTTCTTTCTTTCTTTCTTTCTTTTCCTTCCTTCCTTCCTTCCTTCCTTCCTTCCTTCCTTTCTTTCTTTCTTTCTTTCTTTCTTTCTTTCTTTCTTTCTTTCTTTCTTTCTTTCTTTCTTTCTTTCTTTCTTTTCTTTCTTTCTTTCTTTCTCTTTCTTCCTTCCTTCCTTTCTTTCTTTCTTTCTTTTTCTCTCTCTCTCTCTCTTTCTTCCTTCCTTTCTTTCTTTCTTTCTTTCTTTCTTTCTTTCTCCCACTTTGTGAGAGCTGCGCAAAAATTGCATGAAAACGCCAAAACTCACAAAACGTCATCACAAAATTGAGTTGTGACACCATGTTAAGCCTTTTCATAGTTTTGTATGATATATTCCTGGTATAAAAGCTTTGATGTATCTCTATCTATCCATGGCATAGCTAAGGGGGCTAGGTAGGCAAGAGAATTCAGATAGGTTAAAAAAAAACCCTTCCATCTATCTGTCTGTCCATCTGTCTATCATGTCCGCCTGCCCGCCTGTATTTTCATCCATCCATTTTAATCCCTTTTTGTGCAATGTCAATGCAGAATTATATTCTTTTGTATTTTTCTGGTATAAAAAAAAGCAAAAGTAGAGATGTCCTGAGACAGAGAAGAGGTCAATGGCCGAATGTTGAGTGACAGGACAGGCAGCAGCAGATGACTTCACTTTTAAACTCTGTGTCCCTCCGGCCCGATCCTCAGTCAGGAGGAGAAATGAATGGATTTTCCAGATTGGCTCTGGTGGCCTCACATGTTGACACAGCAATAATTTTTAATGAGAATTTTTTCAGTATTTGTGTGGGGGAGCGGTGAGCGTTGTATACACAGATGCAGCTCTGCCCACCATGCTGTGAGTCGGGGCACTCCCTAACATGCTGAGTTCAGTCCGAAAACAGATTCCTTTCAGGCTAAAAGAAACATTTAGGCTTACTCACCTTTGAACTGCTTGCAATTATGTTTACTTTGGCAGAGCCAAGAGGCAGCTTTACAGATATTAAATACAGTCCAAAGGGGAATCTGGGGGCCTTCCTAAAATTTAATCACCCAATTTAGCAGATTATAGTAAGGGGTTAGTAGCAGAGAGCTCCTTCTCATGGTAATATGTGAGCCCAGCCTGTGAAGAGTATTTATTTATCTCTTACTAGGACTGGAACCGCCGAAGAATCCGGATCACAAATACTTGGAGAGATGTACGAAGCCAGATGTTGTTCTTGGTAACTATTGTGCTGTCGAGTCATGTTCATGTCAGTCTTATAACATATAGAAGAAAGAACAGCAACAGAATAGATGATTATAGAGAGATAGAGTAATACAAATATGGACAGACAGACTGATAGATAGATAGATAGATAGATAGATAGATAGTCGTAAATACGAGAAGATCTATCTCTTCCGACAAGCCTACAACCTGCAGTAACCCTCAGTCCACTATACCGCTGCATGACTAGTTCTATCCTCTCCTAGTGTATGCTCACCATCACTTGTAGACTGTGAGCCCTCATGTTCAGGGTCCTTTCTCCTCACCTACTGTATCCTTACTCATCCCTTTTTTAGACTGTGAGCCCTTGTGGGCAGGGTCCTCTCTCCTCACCTACTGTATCCTCACTCATTTCTTGTAGACTGTGAGCCTTCGTAGGCAGGGTCCCCTCTCCTCACCTACAGTATCGTCACCATTCCTTGTAGACTGTGGGCCCTCATGTTCAGGGTCCTTTCTCCTCACCTACTGTATCCTCACCATTCCTTGTAGACTGTGAGGCCTCTTGTTCAGGGTCCTTTCTCCTCAAACTTTTTGTCCACAATGCAAAACGCTATGTTTGGCGTAAAAGCAACATAGCTCATCACCCTCAAAACACCATCCCCACTGTCAAACATGGTGGTGGCAGCATCATGGTTTGGGCCTGCTTTTCTTCAGCAGGGACAGGGAAGATGGTTAAAATTAATGGGAAGATGGACGGAGCCAAATACAGGACCTTTCTGGAAGAAAACCTGTTGGAGTCTGCAAAAGACCTGAGACTGGGACGGAGATTTATCTTCCAACAAGACAATGATCCCAAACATAAAGCAAAATCTACAATGGAATGGTTCAAAAATAAACATATCCAGCTGTTAGAATGGCCAAGTCACATCCAGACCTGAATCCAATCGAGAATCTGTGGAAAGAGCTGAAAACTGCTGTTCACAAATGCTCTCCATCCAACCTTACTGAGCTCCAGCTGTTCTGCAAGGAAGAATGGACAAGCATTTCAGTCTCTCGATGTGCAAAACTGATAGAGACAAACCCCAAGTGACTGCAGCTGTAACCGCAGAAAAAGGTGGTGCTACAAAGTATTAACTCAAGGGGCCAAATAATATTGCACACCCCACTTTTCTGTTGTTTATTTGTTAAAAAAGTTTAAAATATCCAATAAATTTCGTTCTACTTCACGATTGTGTCCCACTTGTTGTTGATTCTTCACAAAAAAATTAGAATATATATCTTTATGTTTGAAGCCTGAAATGTGGCAAAAGGTTGAAAAGTTCAAGGGGGCCAAATACTTTCACAAGGCACTGTATAGACAGGTGTGTGCCTTGCCAAATTAAGTCCTATCAGTTTAATTAAACACAGCTGGACTTCAAAGAAGGAGTAGAACCATCTCAAGGAGGATCATAAGGAAATGGATAGCATGTGACTTAAATATGAGTGTCTGAGCAAAGGGTCTGAATACTTATCAGCATGTGATATGTTAGTTTTTCTTTTTTAATAAATGTGTTCAAATATCTACATTTTTGTTTTTTTTCATTCAAGATGAGGTGCAGGGTGAACATTAATGAGAAAAAAATGAACTTTTTTGAATTTACCAAATGGTGGCAATGAAATAAAGAGTGAAAATGTAAAGGGGTCTGAATACTTTCCATACCCACTGTAATTGGATAGAAAGATAAATACATAGATAGATAGATAATTGTATAGATAGATATATGGATGGAGATAAATAGATAGATAGATAGATAACAAGATAGATAGATAGAAAAATAAGAAAAAGGAACAGCACAGTTTTTGATGGTTAATGTGGGTGCAGAACCTTGAGGTAACTTTATCCAAGAAAAAGTGCCACATTGGCTATTAAAGTGCCTTTTTTTTTGCTTTATTTAGAGTGCTGCTTCTTCTTTTTTCTTAGATGAAGAAATATAGGCAGCTTTCCAATAGATCGGATGCATCTGCATAGTGGTAATGTTTTGGCTCATTGATATTTAAGCTTTCATTTGAAAAAAAGATGATAGGATTGAGAAAATATGAGTGATACATAGCTATATGGTTGATAGACACGAAAAGGATAAACAGAAATATTACAGAAAGATGTCTATTAGATAGACAAAACTTAGAAATAGAGATAGACAATATGAAATATCTGGTCTTTTTCTGAGTCTTTCTAGCTATTCTTGTAATGAACTAACCAAAATTATATTGTGGTACCGTGTTAGTCGAAACATTGATGGAAATACTATTAGGCTATGTTCACACTGTGTGTTTTTGATATTTTTTTTTTGTGCTGATGAGTGCAGAGGTAAGGAGCAGTGGAGGCTGATGAGTGCAGAGGTAAGGAGCAGTGGAGGCTGATGAGTGCAGAGGTAAGGAGCAGTGGAGGCTGATGAGTGCAGAGGTATAGAGGAGTGGAGGCTGATGAGTGCAGAGGTAAGGAGCAGTGGAGGCTGATGAGTGCAGAGGTAAGGAGCAGTGGAGGCTGATGAGTGCAGAGGTAAGGAGCAGTGGAGGCTGATGAGTGCAGAGGTAAGGAGCAGTGGAGGCTGATGAGTGCAGAGGTATAGAGGAGTGGAGGCTGATGAGTGCAGAGGTAAGGAGCAGTGGAGGCTGATGAGTGCAGAGGTAAGGAGCAGTGGAGGCTGATGAGTGCAGAGGTAAGGAGCAGTGGAGGCTGATGAAGTGCAGAGGTAAGGAGCAGTGGAGACTGATGAGTGCAGAGGTAAGGAGCAGTGGAGGCTGATGAGTGCAGAGGTAAGGAGCAGTGTAATAATATTGAGTATGTGACTATCCAAGAGGGGTGATATACTATTTTGATCCTGTTTAATGAGATGGAGGAGGTGACCAATCATATACATCTCAATCTGTGATGGACAAGCTTTGGCAGAGCGACCTACCATACAGTACAAGGGGAACAAGAGGAGTTAAAATGGCCTGAACGGTACTAAGCAGGAGAAGGGTCTCAAGGCAGGAACCTGGCTGCAGCAGAGCTAACTGAACGGTGAAAGTACTGAGTTAACTTGTGAGAAGCTGAAACAACTTTGTAAACCAACTGAACTTGGAGTAAAGATGCAGTAACTCTGCTTTGATCTCCTGAGTCTCCTTCCTGCACCTTAACCATCATTCTACCTGGATCCTGGAATCCCTTGGCATCACCCACCTTGCCCTCTCCTGGATCTCCTCATACCTAGCGGACCGGACCTTCAGAGTCTCCCACTCCCAAACCTCCTCCTCACCCTACCCCCTTTCTTTCAGAGTCCCCCAAGGTTCAGTCCTGGGACTCCTACTTTTCTCCATCTACACTCTCAGCCTAGGACAACTCATCGAGTCCCATGGCCTCCAGTACCACCTCTACGCCGACGACACCCAAATCTACCTGTCCGGCCCTGACATCACCTCCCTACTCTCGAAAATCCCTCAATGCCTTTCCGTCATCTCATCCTTCTTCTCTGCTCGCTTCCTTAAACTCAACATGGACAAAACTGAATTCATAGTCTTCCCCCCAAGAAATTCCACCCCACCTCCCAACCTATCCATCTGCATCAACGACTGCGCCCTCTCCCCAGTCCCCCAAGCCAAGTGCCTCGGGGTAATCCTTGACTCCTCCCTATCCTTCAAACCCCACATCGAGGCCCTCACCACATCCCTCCGGCTCCAGCTCAAGAACATCTCACGGATCCGCTCCTTCCTCACCCACGACACCGCTAAAACACTCATCCATGCTCTTATCATCTCCCGCCTTGACTACTGCAACCTCCTTCTCAATGGCCTCCCGGCTAACTCCCTCACACCTCTCCAGTCTATCCTCAACTCTGCTGCCCGACTCATCTATATGTCCTCCCGCTACTCCCCTGTCTCCCCCCTCTGCCAATCCCTTCACTGGCTCCCCGTCTCCAAGAGACCCCAATTCAAAACACTAACCATGGCGTACAAAGCCATACACAACCTGGCTCCACCATACATCTCTGACCTGGTCTCCCGATACCTACCCTCACGCAACCTCCACTCCTCCCAAGAACTCCTCCTCTGCTCCCCCCTCATCACCTCTTCGCACAACCGAGTCCAGGACTTCTCCCGGGCATCTGCCTTACTCTGGAACTCCCTACCCGAACACGTCAGACACTCTCCTACCCTGAGTAGCTTCAAGTGTCACCTGAAGACTCATTTGTTCCGTCAAGCCTACAACCTGCCATGAGACCCATACCTGACATTCCCCCATCCTACTGTATCCTAACCCACCCCTCATAGACTGTGAGCCCTCGTGGACAGGGTCCCTGCCCCTCCTGTACCTGTACGTCCTGATCGCCTAGATTTAGTGTACTTGTTCTTGTCTCCCTCATCCTCATGTAAAGCGCCATGGAACCCAATGGCGCTATATAAATAAATAATAATAATAATTCTAACCCTGTCAGGAGCAGCTCGACCCACGGCGGGCTCATCCATCTGGCTGCAGCACCAGTGGCGTAACTAGAGTCTGGAGGGCCCCGGTGCGAAATTCAGACCTGGGCCCCCCTCTTACCCCCCGCGCGAGCACATATTGGTCCGATGTTTGGGCCCCATGTAACATTCTAAGATCTATAAAGATTCACAAATTGACCCCTGCTATTTATGGTAATCCTACTGGAATATGGAGCTTATCCATCTAAATATGTCTCCTATCCTGCTATATATGGTCCTCCTCCTGGAATATAGCCCATCCCATTATTATAATGCATCCCATAGTCCCCCATTCATAAGGTAGCCCCAATAGTCATCCAATTATTATAATGTACCCCCACTATCCTACATATAGTAGCCTCATAGACCTCCATATAGTATAATACAGCCTCACAGGCCTCCATATAGTATAATGCAGCCTCACAGTCCTCCATATAGTATAATGCAGGCTCAGTTCTCCATGTAGTGCAGCCTCTATAGTACAGCCTTATATATGCAGCCTCATAGCTATCCTTATAGTACAACCTCATATAGTGCAGCCTTATATATGCAGCCTCACAGCTCTCCTTATAGTACAGCCTCATATACTGCAGCCTTATATATGTAGCCTCATAGCTCTCCATGTAGTGCAGCCTTATATCTCTCTATATATTGTGTTATATATGCAGCCTAAGGCTATGAGCTCACGGTCTGGAGGAGCTGCGTGTTGGACGCAGCTCCTCCGGACCTGAGTGAAGCCACGGGTGCCCGCAGGGAGACCGCAGCCGCCCTGTACTCACCATGTGTGGCAGGTGCAGGGCGGCTTCTCCCTGCTGTCACCCGATTGGAACCGCTTCTGACTCCGAAGCATGAAATTAACATGCTGCAGAGATGCGGAGGAGCGGACACCCACACCGCAGCTGTCAGAACGCTGTGGTCAGGTTATGCATAGTCAGGATGGGATTTCTACAAATCCCATCCACTGTGCTTATACTGTATTACGCAGCGGTTTTGAATACAGCAACAAGATGCTGCGTCCAAACCACTGCGTATCCTTATCATCAGCACACAGCCTTATATATGCAGCCCTACCGAGATCTGAAAAATAGCATTAGTGAGAACTGCACAAAACTGTAGACTCACTCCAAAACCCAGTGTCACCCCACATGTTAGCCTATTCCAGTAGTGGAGTCTTCTGCTCTCCTTCTTTAGTGCCCCTGCTCTCCTCCTCCTGTGCCCCAGCTCTCCTCCTCTGTCCCCCATTCTCCTGTGTCCCCCACTCTCCTCCTCCTGTGTCCCCCGTCCTCCTGTGTCCTCCTCTCTCCTCCCCCTGTGTTTACGGTCTTCTGTCCCCAGCTCTCCTCCTCCTCTGTCCCCCATTCTCCTGTATTCCCCACTCTCCTCCTCCAGTGTCCCCCATTCTCCTGTGTGTCCCCTGCTCTCCTCCTCCTCTGTCCCCCATTCTCCTGTGTGTCCCCCGCTCTCCTCCTCCAGTGTCACCCATTCTCATGTGTCCCCAACTCTCCTCCTCCTCTGTCCCCAGCTCTCCTCCTTCTCTGACACCCATTCTCCTGTGTCCCCCGCTCTCCTGTGTCCCCAGCTCTCCTCCTCCTGTGTTCTCTATTCTTCTGTCCCCTGCTCTCCTCCTCCTGTGTCCCCCGCTCTCCTCCTCCTGTGTCCTCCGTTCTTCTCTCCCCAGCTCTCCTTCTCCTGTGTCTTCAGCTCTCCCCCTCCTGTGTCCGCCGCTCTCCTCCTCCTGTGTCCCCCGCTTTCCTCCTCCTTTGTCCTCCGTTCTTCTGTCCCCAGCTCTCCTCGTGTCCCCCACCCTCCTCCTCCTGTGTCCTCCGTTCTTGTCCCCTGCTCTCCTCCTCCTGTGTCCTCCATTCTTCTGTCCCCCGCTCTCCTCCTCCTGTGTCCCCAGCTCTCCTCCTCCTGTGTCCTCTATTCTTCTGTCCCCTGCTCTCCTCCTCCTGTGTCTCCCGCTCTATTCCTCCTGTGTCCCCCGCTCTCCTCCTCCTGTGTCCTCCGTTCTTCTGTCCCCTGCTCTCCTCCTTCTGTGTCTTCAGCTCTCCCCCTCCTGTGTCCACCGCTCTCCTCCTCCTGTGTCCCCTGCTTTCCTCCTCCTGTGTCCCCTGCTCTCCTCCTCCTCTGTCCTCTGTTCTTCTGTCCCCTGCTCTCCTCCTCCTGTGTCCCCCCCTCTCCTCCTCCTGTGTTCTCTATTCTTCTGTCCCCTGCTCTCCTCCTCCTGTGTCCCCCCCTCTCCTCCTCCTGTGTTCTCTATTCTTCTGTCCCTGCTCTCCTCCTCCTGTGTCCCCAGCTCTCCTCCTCCTGTGTCCCCTGCTCTCCTCCTCCTGTGTCCTCCGTTCTTCTCTCCCCAGCTCTCCTTCTCCTATGTCTTCAGCTCTCCCCCTCCTGTGTCCGCCTCTCTCCTCCTCCTGTGTCCCCCGCTTTCCTCCTCCTGTGTCCCCAGTTCTCCTGTGTTGCCAGCTCTCCTCCTCCTCTGTCCCCATTCTCCTGTGTCCCCAGCTCTCCTCCTCCTCTGTCCCCATTCTCCTGTGTCCCCAGCTCTCCTCCTCCTCTGTCCCCATTCTCCTGTGTCCCCAGCTCTCCTCCTCCTCTGCCCCCCGTTCTCCTGTGTCCCCAGTTCTCCTGTGTCCCCAGCTGTCTCCTCCTCCTCTGTCCCCATTCTCCTGTGTCCCCAGTTCTCCTCTGTCCCCTGATCTCCTCCTACTGTGTCCCCAGCTCTCCTCCTTCTCTGTCCCCAGTTCTCCTCTGTCCTCAGCTCTCCTCCTTCTCTGTCCCCAGTTCTCCTCTGTCCCCAGCTCTCCTCCTTCTCTGTCCCCAGTTCTCCTCTGTCCCCAGCTGTCCTCCTCCTCTGTCCCCATTCTCCTGTGTCCCCAGTTCTCCTCTGTCCCCTGATCTCCTCCTACTGTGTCCCCAGCTCTCCTCCTTCTCTGTCCCCAGTTCTCCTCTGTCCTCAGCTCTCCTCCTTCTCTGTCCCCAGTTCTCCTCTGTCCCCAGCTCTCCTCCTTCTCTGTCCCCAGTTCTCCTCTGTCCCCAGCTCTCCTCCTTCTCTGTCCCCAGTTCTCCTCTGTCCCCAGCTCTCCTCCTCCTCTGTCCTTTGTTCTTCTGTCTCCTGCTCTCCTCCTCCTGTGTCCTCCGTCCTTCTTTACCCTGCTCTCCTCCTCCTGTTTCCCGTGTCCACAGCTCTCCTCTTCCTCTGTCCCCCGTTCTTCTGTGTGCCCCGTTCCCCTGTGTCCCCAGCTCACCTCCTTCTCCTCTCACCATTGTCCTCCGCTCTCTTCTTCTCTTCCATGAGCGGCCAGGAGTCCAGGACCAAACACATGGCTACCGGGGCACCGGGCAGGAGACTGAGGAGGGGGCGGAGCCACCGCGCAAGTCCCTGGTCACCTGACCAGCGTCAGTCACCTGACCTGCTGGGAAGGAATAGGATGTGGCCGGACAGCTTCCTGACTCTGTGCGGCGGTGTGTGCTGCGCCCGGCGCAGGGATCGCCGGGCGCAGGGATCGCCGGGCGCAGAGATCGCCGGAATCGCGCGGCGCAGGGGGCGGCTGGCTACACGGGCGCCGGGCCCCCTATAGGTCCGGGCCCAGTCGCAGCCGCGACCCCTGCGACCGTGAATGTTACGCCACTGTGCAGCACCATCCATCCTCCTGGGAGAAGCAAGCAGCAGCGGTTGTCCCCATTGACCACAACCCGTGGGTGGCGTCACGACTATCCCTTTAAATAACCCGTTTACTTGTGGGCTCGGGACATGGTCTGGACCCAGACCGCCGTGATAGCCCCGTGATACCCCGATCCGGCACCGAGTACCCCGTCCCAGTGGGCTCCACATAAGAAGCAGTAGAGGCTGAAGAGTGCCATGGTAAGGAGCAGTGGAGACTGAGGAGTGCAGATGTAAGGAGCAGTGGAGGCTGATGAGTGCAGAGATAAGGAGCAGTGGAGGCTGATGAGTGCAGAGGTAAGGAGCAGTGGAGGCTGATAAGTGCAGAGGTAAGGAGCAGTGGAGGCTGATGAATGCAAAGGTAAGGAGCAGTGGAGGCTGATGAATGCAAAGGTAAGGAGCAGTGGAGGCTAATGAGTGCAGAGGTAAGGAGCCGAGGAGGCTGATGAGTGCAGAGGTAAGGAGCAGTGGAGGCTGATGAGTGCAGAGGTAAGAAGCAGTGGAGGCTGAGGAGTGCAGAGGTAAGGAGCAGTGGAGGCTGAGGAGTGCAGAGGTATAGAGGAGTGGAGGCTGATGAGTGCAGAGGTAAGGAGGAGTGGAGGCTGATGAGTGCAGAGGTAACGAGCCGAGGAGGCTGGTGAGTGCAGAGGTAAGGAGCTGAGGAGGCTGATGAGTGCAGAGGTAAGGAGCAGTAGGGGCTGAGGAGTGCAGAGGTATAGAGGAGTGGAGGCTGATGAGTGCAGAGGTAAGGAGGAGTGGAGGCTGATGAGTGCAGAGGTAAGGAGCAGGGGAGGCTGATGAGTGCAGAGGTATGGAGGAGTAGAGGCTGATGAGTGCAGAGGTATGGAGGAGTAGAGGCTGATGAGTGCAGAGGTATGAAGGAGTGGAGTCTGAAGAGTGCAGAGGTAAGGAGCAGTAGAGACTGATGAGTGCAGAGGTAAGAAGGAGTGGAGGCTGATGAGTGCAGAGGTAAGGAGCAGTGGAGGCTGATGAGTGCAGAGGTATAGAGAAGCGGAGGCTGAAGAGTGCAGAGGTAAGGAGCAGTGGAGGCTGAAGAGTGCAGAGGTAAGGAGCAGTGAAGACTGATGAGTGCAGAGGTAAGGAGCAGTGGAGGCTGATGAGTGCAGAGGTATAGAGGAGTGGAGGCTGATGAGTGCAGAGGTAAGGAGCAGCAAAGTATGGCTAGGGTCACACATGCGTTTTTTTTTTTTTAAAACCTGATCCGGTTTTGAGCTTTTAAAAAGCTCAAAACTGGAGCAGGAAACGCTCCTCATAGGAGCCTATTATGAAAACCGGATTGCTTTACAAGCAATCCGGTTACCGCCTCCAACCAGTGGCGTAACTTCAGGCCTCTGGGCCCCGATGCGAAAGCTCCAACGGGGCCCCCAATTATTGCAAATCTTTAGTAGTATTAGTCTTTTTCTATGGGCCAAAGGGACTTTTGGGGCCCCCCTAGGCTGCAGGGCCCGGGTGCGATCGCAACCCCTGCACCTGTGGTAGTTACGCCCCTGCCTCCAACTCTGTCTGGACCCAGACCGCCGTGATAACCCCCGTGATACCCCGGTCCGGCACCGAGTACCCTGTCCCAGTGGGCTCCACATAAGGAGCAGTAGAAGCTGAAGAGTGCCATGGTAAGGAGCAGTGGAGACTGAGGAGTGCAGATGTAAGGAGCAGTGGAGGCTGATGAGTGCAGAGATAAAGAGCAGTGGAGGCTGATGAGTGCAGAGGTAGGGAGGAGTAGAGGCTGATGAGTGCAGAGGTATGGAGGAGTGGAGTCTGAAGAGTGCAGAGGTAAGGAGCAGTGGTGACTGATGAGTGCAGAGGTAAGGAGCAGTGGAGGCTGATGAGTGCAGAGGTAAGGAGCAGTGGAGGCTGATGAGTGCAGAGGTATAGAGG
This sequence comes from Allobates femoralis, assembly GCA_033576535.1. Classification (NCBI taxonomy): domain Eukaryota; kingdom Metazoa; phylum Chordata; class Amphibia; order Anura; family Aromobatidae; genus Allobates; species Allobates femoralis. The sequence goes on along the minus strand of JARQOC010000007.1, from coordinate 163,067,760 downwards.
AGTGGAGGCTGAAGAGTGCAGAGGTAAGGAGCAGTGGAGGCTGATGAGTGCAGAGGTAAGGAGCAGTGGAGGCTGATGAGTGCAGAGGTAAGGAGCATTGGAGGCTGATGAGTGCAGAGGTAAGGAGCATTGGAGGCTGATGAGTGCAGAGGTAAGGAGCAGTGGAGGCTGATGAGTGCAGAGGTAAGGAGCAGTGGAGGCTGATGAGTGCAGAGGTAAGGAGCAGTGGAGGCTGATGAGTGCAGAGGTAAGGAGCAGCAGAGTAAGGCTAGGGTCGCACATGCATTTTTTTTTTTTTAAATCTGATCCGGTTTTGAACTTTTAAAAAGCTCAAAACCGGATCAGGAAACGCTCCTCATAGGAGCCTATTATGAAAACTGGATTGCTTTACAAGCAATCCGGTTACTGCCTTCGGCTCTGCAGCCTGCGTGAAAAATCATGCAGGCTGCAGTTTTCGGAGCGGTTCTAGCCTCCGCAATGTGGTAACCAGATTGCTCAGGATGTGAGCAATGCGGTAACCGTATATACTTTGCTTATCCTGGCTGCCGCCGGGATAAGCAAAGTGTTATCAGTGTTTAAAAAGAATACATTTCATTAATAATTGTGGCCATAATGTCTCTAAGGGGTGCTATTGTGCTACTGTATATAAGCAATTAAATCATTATATGCCCACCTGAGTGAGTGGTATGTCTCTAGGGGGGTGGGCACCCCTAGAGACATTATGGCCACAATTATTAATGAAATGTATTCTTTTTAAACACTGATAACAGTTTGCTCATCCTTGCGGCAGCAGGGATGAGTAAACTGTACTGTAACCGGATTGCTCAGGATTACACATCCTGAACAATCCAGTTACCGCATTGCAGTTCCCTCCACACATTTTTGTTGAAAAATGTGTGGGACCGCAATAGCGTTCACCGCTTCCAGAATGCAATTCAAGTTTAAAGTGTGACCCCAGCCTATGACACAGTTATTTAAGGTAATGAGTACGGTAATAATTACACCTCATTGACAAATGACTATTTGAGGTGGAAAAATAAAAACACTCAACTGGTGTCAGGGTTGGATTCCAGTAAAAATAAAAGAAATGTGTTCTCAGCAAAACACACAAACACAATGTCTGCTGATGTTAGGAAAACATTAGTCTGCCAATGATTCCCTCCTACGCAGTTACCTCCTCCTGGCAGTAAACTTTTCCTTTGTTACTTACTGTCCTCTCGGGATTTATTAACAGGTCCCTCTATACATCCCAAACCAAGGGCAGTCACATTGCATTAGGCTATAATCTGGTATTCTGCACAGATTACTACCGGCTGAAACAATCCCGTAAATCACTGTTATGAGTGACCCTTCTTCCGAAGGTAACATGTGGCCTCCTATATACACTCCATGATAACTCCATGTCTGCAGTGACCTGCCAATGTCATCCTGACAGCTCAAGCATCTGTCCACATTTCTACAAGCTCTGCAGTCATTTATCTTTATGGTCCTGTCAGGCGGAGGCAGTTTTGTGTGTTGTTGAGCAAGTTTTGGGTTTTGCTGAAATAAATTACCTGATATAATAATAATGTAACAAATAGAGACAATTGCACTAAAAAATGCTAAAGCTATTCAACTATGCTAGCTATTTAAACTATGAATACAGGACCATGGACATGTGTGACACCCTGTGCAACAGGTAGCCATAGGAACACCTAGTGTATGGAGGGATTTCCACGTGACGTGCCCAAACACACACAACACCTTCCACCCCAAGCCTGTAGGGGAGTTCCACTTGCTGCCTTAGGCAAGATTCCCTATAAATACAGGTGCTGGGGGCGGAGTTAGTCCGTGCAGTACGGAGCAGTACTGTGAAGACAACCTGGTAGCAGAGCCGTGCTAGGCCCGAACCAGAGGACAGCCTAGCCAGTGCAGGAACCTGAGAGTGAGGGTGGAAGCAAAGGCGAGAGACAGAGTGTGGGCAGAGGAGCCATACCGGTTCACCCCAGGAAGCAACCCGGACACCGGAGTCCGAGTCTGCTGAGGAGCACTTAGCCAGCAGAAAACACCTGTTTACCAAGGAGACTCCAGTCTCCTGGACCACCTATATCAGCAACCAACACAAGAGTCAGGCACCGCAAGGGAGAGATAAAGCCAGCGGCAGTCCACAGAAGGTTCTTACTAACCACTATATAGGTGTGAGAGACACAGAGGAGGCCAGGCCAGGTTTTATACAGGTCAGGGCTTCAACACAAGTATGACAGGAACAAGGAGACCTTACAAATCACTCGCTGTGGAAATCCTGAAGTGGTTCCTGACCACCTGGCGTGTATCCTGGGCAGTGCCGGTTTAACATCAAGTAAAGGTACAGAAAACTACTCCCAGTGTGTGTGTCAGTTTTTACAGCCTTGATCCTGTCCAGCCCAGACACTGTAGAGACATCCCGCCTGCAGAGCCACCTCTCTGTGCCAAAACCTATTCCCTCACCACTGCCCCGGGGATTCTGCTCCACCTACGGGGAGCAACTCCATCTGGCTGCCCATCCATCATCCCCGAAGGTCTTCAGCAGCGCCAGTGCCATCACCAGACACCGTAGGTGGCATCATTATCTATCCAGCAAATCCCCTTATTTTTCAAAAATCCCCCTTTTTAAGTGACCACCAGGGCATTGACCGCTCGTGACTATCTCTCATCGTAATCAATGCCCCGGATCCGAATTCCCACAGCCTTGGGGTGGGTCACATACATTACTGCTATGGAAATACATGAAAAAATTGAGATATTTAGCAAATAAAAGAGGTCAGTTTTATGTAACCCAGTAGTCAACGTAACGGCGCATCTCATATATGAGTCCCTACCTACCATGTTAGAAAGTGCCGTCAGTTTTCTTATTTAGATTATGGGGTCATGCCTTAGGACTGTGCACCCCTCCATTAGCCAAAGGCTATGGTCAGGCTAGCGTCCGCCTTTTGGCTGACAAATCCGTCTAAAACTTAGAATTCTGCAGCCTGAGCGCATATCATTAAAGTGCTGTAATGCTTTGTTCAGGCTGCCTATATATGCCTATGGTTACCGGTCATCAAGTGCAGCTGGCTGCTTGACACAGAAGGACTGGATATGCGCTATTTCTGAGAGCACAGGAAAACTCTGCAAACTGCGTTTCCGTGAGCGCTCAGAAATAGCGCATATCCAGTCCTTCTGTGCCAAACGGCCAGCTGCACTTGAAGACCGGTAACCATAGGCATATATAGGCAGCTGCAGAATTCTAAGTTTTAGATGGATTCATCAGCCAAAAAGCTGACGCTAGTCTGACCATAGCGTCAGGTGATTTTAATTCTGTATAAGCTGGTCCCTGTCTTCTCATAAATAGGAGGTTTTCTTACCTGTGAGAGAAGCATTTGCTTAGGTAGGGACCCAGTGAAGAGATATGCTGCGACGTCAGTTACTGGGCTCACACAAAACTGTCCTTTATTTATATGCTAAGTGTCTCAGTCTTTTCATGAATATTCCTAGCAGTAATGTATATCCATATTCCTCTATTTATTATTGCGGCCTTATTAGCATTTCAGAGTGCAAGGCTAGGGTCACACTTAAATATAGGATTGCGTTCACTGCATCCAGATCCGGATGCGGTGAACGCAACTGTCTTCCGGCAACCGGATTGCTCAGGATGTGTAATCCTGAGCGCTCCGGTTACTGGATAGTTTGCTCATCCCTGCTGCCGCAGGGATGAACAAAGTGTTCTGTGCGTGTGTAAACTTTTTATTTTAATAATAAATGTTTTTATAATGTCTCTAGGGGGTGCCCACTCCCCCTAGAGACCTTCCACCCACTCAGGTGGGCATATAATGCTTGAATCAGTTATGTACAGCAGCTGACTCTTGTCAGCTGCTGTACAGTTTTCTCAATGAAAGCGCCAGGCTCCTTTGAGAGCAGCACACATACTATAGCTATTCCTATAATATGTGCGTTGTTCGAGGTCCTGAAGCCATTTACAGTAGATCTATGGGCAGCGCTGCCCATAGATCTTACTGTATAAGGCTTCAGGACCTCGGACAGCGCACATACTATAGCAATAGCTATAGTATGCGCGCTGCTCTCAGAGGAGCCCGGCGCTTTCATTGATAAAACTGTACAGCAGCTGTCAGGAGCCGGCTGCTGTACATAAGTGATTCCAGCATTATATGCCCACCTGAGTGGGTGGAAGGTCTCTAGGGGGAGTGGGCACCCCCTAGAGAAATTATAGGAACATTTATTCATAAAATGAACACTTTAAACAAACACAGAACAAATAAAGGTCACAACATCATGATATGAAGTAATGACATGCATGTGACCTGTTGCATTTATGCGAGGAACTGTCCAAGCTTCATCAGAGCCGAAAGTCTCAGCCTAGCATGAAGACGCCCAGGATTTCAGTGCAACCGGCAATGATCAGAAAATTCTCTAACTTTTTGATGACGTCTCGCAACCCAAAAAATGGTGGTCAGCCAAATCCACACGAGAATGAATTCCAAAAAGCCAGAATTTTGGTGAATACAGATTTTTGTAAAAACCAATTGGAACTGAATTCCACAGTACTTAAATAAGGTTTGAACATTCATACCTGCATATTTGTCATCACCCCATCAAAGTCCTGCGGAACCAGTCAGGCTGCCAACTAAGGGAAATTGTAATCCACAGAACAAGAGAGAAACACTGGTAACTCCAATAAAATCCTTTTGAGATTTATTTCCCCTTCATTAAAAAGTCATTACCCCAGAGTGGACCCGTTGACGCCTTTCGATTTAGGTAAGTCTTAATCGGATTACGATGATTAAGACTTACCTAAATCGTAACACTTCAACGGGTCCACTCTGGGGTAATGACTTTTTAATGAAAGTGAAATAAACCTCAAAAGGATTTTATTGGAGTTACCAGTGCTTCTCTCTTGTTCTGTGAATTACAATCCAATTCCACTTAAATTTATTCGCTCATTTCTATAGTTGAGGAAAATTTACATTGCATTGATTTATGAATAACTAAATGAATGTCCTGGAATGTCGATATCACTACCCAAACCCCAGTCCAGAGGAGGATCTGGGGTACAAATTGATGTTCACTGCGTAGAATTTTGAGACCTTTTGAGACGACAAAATAAGTTATTTTAAAACATACAAACATCATCTAAGAGCTTTTTATCATGACCCCATCTATGAGCCACAGAGAAGAGTTGTGGAGAAGGAGCAGTCAATCCACCATGAGTATAACCAGTGATCTGCTGAAACCCGGAGATATCAGAAACTGGATCCATCTGGGTCAGATTCATTTTAAAAAGTTTCCTCCAAGTGCGGTATTGCCGCGGTTCTGACACTTTTGGCAGTTGCGGCCGCAAAAAAAAACGCTGTCAGCGGTCAGCAGTGTTTTTTCACGGCCGCAACTGCCGCAAGTGCCGGAACCGCGGCAATACCACACTTGCCGCACCTGCCACAAGCCCCATATACAATGCATGGGGCTTGCCGCACGTGTGCCGCAAGTGCGGCCGTTATGCAGCAGATGTGGTAAATTTGCCGGATCTGCCGCATATTGAAAAAAACACTGATGTGAAAGGCGTCTTAGCAATTCATTAATGCAGAACTTGTATGGAGTCATAATTCAATAAATGTAAAGTGGAGGAAACTTTTTAAAATGAATCTGACCCAGATGGATCCAGTTTCTGATATCTCCGGGTTTCAGCAGATCACTGGTTATACTCATGGTGGATTGACTGCTCCTTCTCCACAACTCTTCTCTGTGGCTCATAGATGGGGTCATGATAAAAAGCTCTTAGATGATGTTTGTATGTTTTAAAATAACTTATTTTGTCGTCTCAAAAGGTCTCAAATTTCTACGCAGTGAACATCAATTTGTACCCCAGATCCTCCTCTGGACTGGGGTTTGGGTAGTGATATCGACATTCCAGGACATTCATTTAGTTATTCATAAATCAATGCAATGTAAATTTTCCTCAACTATAGAAATGAGCGAATAAATTTAAGTGGAATTGGATTGTAATTCACAGAACAAGACAGAAGCACTGGTAACTCCAATAAACTCCTTTTGAGGTTTATTTCACTTTCATTAAAAAGTCATTACCCCAGAGTGGACCCGTTGAAGTGTTACGATTTAGGTAAGTCTTAATCATCGTAATCCGATTAAGACTTACCTAAATCGAAAGGCGTCAACGGGTCCACTCTGGGGTAATGACTTTTTAATGAAAGTGAAATAAACCTCAAAAGGATTTTATTGGAGTTACCAGTGTTTCTCTCTTGTTCTGTGGATTACAATTTCCCTTAGTTGGCAGCCTGACTGGTTCCGCAGGACTTTGATGGGGTGATGACAAATAGGCAGGTATGAATGTTCAAACCTTGGGTTCTAATTGGTTTTTACAAAAATCTGTATTCACCAAAATTCTGGCTTTTTGGAATTCATTTTCGTGTGGATTTGGCTGACCACCATTTTTTGGTTTGCGAGACGTCATCAAGAAGTTAGAGAATTTTCTGATCATTGCCGCTTGCACTGAAATCCTGGGCATTTTCATGCTAGGCTGAGACTTTCGGCTCTGATGAGGCTTGGACAGTTCCTCGCATAAATGCAACAGGTCACATGCATATCTTAACTTCATATCATGATGTTGTGACCTTTATTTGGTCAGATGTTCTAGCCTAGCGTGAAGACGCCAGGACGGGGCAATTAGAAGATGTGACGAGGACCGGACAGGTGGTGGCGAGCAGGGGCGGACTGGCCCAGATGGCAGGGGGGCAAGTGCCCCCCAGGCTGGTGGTTTTGCCCTTTAATGACATGGGCCGGCCGGTCTTGCTTTGCGGCCGAAGCTGCCGCATTGACACAGCGGGACTGCACAGAGAGCAGAGTGCGGTGAGTGTCAGAAAACTTCATCCACCCCTCCCCCCCGCCTCCTCAGGGCTGGAAGAATCAAGCTGCCACCCGGGACATGCTCCACCAGCCAGCCCCTGGTGGTGAGGAGGGGAGCGACCGATGGGGTTAGCAGTGAGGAAAGTATAAAGTATTTTTTTATTTTTTACATCTACTTTTATCATGCTTAGGGGTCAGGAGAGACCCTATAAAATTAAACTCAAATTTTGCTTCTCCGCTCATCTTTACTATACCACTTCCTTTCAGATGCCAATTTTTTTGGCTTTTGTTTTTGCCCCCCTTTTTCCAAGAGCCACAACTTCTTTATCTTTCATTTGACATAGCCATATAAAGTTATGATTTTTTATAGGATGAATACAGTTTTCAATGACTCCATTCACATACAACAGGGGTGGGGACCTCCAAGTCTCAAGAGCTGCCAACAATGCAGGTTTTCATTTTTTCCTTAGCATTGACCAGGTGATACTTTGGCTCAGTGGTTAGCACTGCAGCCATACAGCACTGGGGTCCTGGGTTCAAATCCCAACAAAGACAACATCTGCAAGAGCTGGCAAGTTCTCCCTGTTTTTGTGTGGTTTCCCCTGGTCCTTCCTGTTTCCTCCCACACTCCGAAGACATACTGATAGGATGTTTAGCTTGTGAGCCCCAATGGGTACAGTGTTGCCAGTGTATGTAAAGTGCTATGGAATTAATAGTGCTATTTAAATGAATAAATATTAATATAAAATATAATTATAATTGAATCACCTGCACTGGTGATGATTCCAACCCCTGTGTAGTGCGATGGAAATCCTGAAAACATGACCTGTTGGTGGCCCTTGAGACCTGGAGTTCCCTACCCCTGACATGTAATGTGGTGAAAAATGGGATGACACTAAGAAAAAATGCAATTCCAACATGACTTCTTGAGTTTCATTTTTATGGCATTTATTGTTCCTTAAAAGTGACCTGGAATCATAATTATTCCGGTTGGGTCTATTATGTCTATACCAAACTTGGACAGTTTTTATATTACTAATTAAGAAAAATCTCAACTTTGTAAAAAAAAGAAATATTGGATTAAGTCGCCACTTTGTGAGACCTATAACATTTTAATTTTTCCATCGATGGACGGACCTGTGTGAGATCTTGTTTTCAGTGTGGGGGTTGTCCTTTCATTGGTAGACTTTTGGTGTACATTCCAAATTTTTTATACATTTCAAGGTGAATATAATTTACCTTTGATCATCTCTAATAATAAGATTTAAAATAATAATAATTTAAAAATATTTTTTAAGGATATTATTTAGGAACTGAGGATCTATTTTTCATGGATTTCCCAGACTTCCAAAACCCTTCAGTTCTTGGTAAATTACCAATAAGTCAGATGTATCCTAAAGGTGAAGACTGGAATTTCAGCCTGTGGTGCAAAATGGAATTTTGGAGAAAAAAAAAATGAAAGCAGGAAAAAGACAAAAAAAAGATATTTCCTATAAGTCAGAGATCTGGCTGCTGAGAGCTTCAGCTTCCCCGACCTGTCAGGATTTTCTCTGCGGGAACACTATCCATGTTGATTTTACTGAGATGGTTGTTATCCACATTTCACTCCTGATTTATTGGTTTTTAACCAGCTCCTTATGTTCAAACCATAAGAAAACAACTCGGTGCAACTCAAGAAGATGCCACAAATGGGCACTCATCACATTAGAAAGGGAGAAGATAGGAATCTGTTCTACAAAGTGCTGTTGAAGTGGAGACATTTTTTACACATCGATGCTTGGAGTGAAGAGCTTACAATCTGGATTCAGGTGAAAAGAGTGACGTCAATTGTTTTACAAAAAATTACCATGATGACCACAATTTTTTTCTGTGGGAAGGGTGTCTCCGGTATAAAGTGATCACTGATCGGCCGTTATAATCCTACAATAAGTGTTACATTTTCCTGTAGTGCCACTGCTGGAGAAATTGGGCACTACACCGGTATTACTAATTAAAAACAGTAGCTTGTCTGCAACGTGCAAAAATGAGTCTTCCAGAGCCAGAGACATTTTATCGAATTGTTCTTGTATCATACCTCTGGCCGAAGGGGTCTAAAATGTAGGACCCCCATCCAGTGGTGTAACTTGAAGCTCATGAGCCCCGATAGGAAAGTTCCAACGGGGCGCCCAATTATTACAAATCTTTAATAGCGTTAGTCTTTTTCTATAGGCCAAAGGGACTTTTGGGGAATCCTAGACCCAGGGCCCAGGTGTGGTTGCAAACCCCTGCACCTTTTGTAGCTATGCCCCTGCCCCCATCTATTAACTTATAGTTGCATAGGTTGAAAAATAAGAAATAAATTTAATAAAAAGATGGTGTGTTACCGTGTTGTCGAGACAAATTCAATCCAATCTGGTAAATATGAGCAATGGCATTATTTCTTTGCGTTTCAGGGCCCACACTTGCCCCTTCTTCAGGGATTACAGATATCTGTAACCTCAAGAAGGCGCACAGTGTGCTCCGAAATGCGTTGAAATAAAGAAACATCATTGCACCAGACTTCGCTGGTTCTGGTCATTTTCCCCACAGCAGCGCGGATCACCAGCATTTCGTCCTCTTGTTCCAGTTTTTCCTGAAGAAGCCACAGGTGTGAGCCCCGAAATGCATAGAAATCAAGTCATTGTTTATATTTACCGGATTGGATTTATTCCGACAGCAGAGCAATACACCATCTCTTTATCTATTTCCTTATCTCTGTTCTGTGGTGGATGCAGCAGTCATGATTATATATGTGTATAGTGGTTGTGTCTCACACAGCCACATAAGGTGAGCCTCTCCATTACCATTTTTTCCAGTATTTCACGCGATAAGACCCCATTTGCGCTAAATTGTCTTTCCAGCTCATCCTCATAGTTTGAAATATGACCAGGTCCATCAAGTTCAACTTTTCTCCACCAATTACCTTCAAATTCCAAAATAGGGCATTTGTACATTAGTTTTTTTAACTTAGCCAACCCATTTAGGTTGATTGTTACTGCACTTGAGATCCATATACTGTAAGAAAAAGGTCCCACAATGCCTTATTACAATTATTAGGCTGCTATTATTAACCAATCCTAGGCCTGTTATAACATGATAATATCACAGGAATTTGGTTCCTCCACCAAGTTTGGCAGCCTCCTAGGCCTTTAGGGAGCTGTCATAACTCTAGGATCTGATGAGAAGGGATGGTTGGTGGAAGAGAGACTTCTTTGTTGTGTCAATGACTCTTTATGTCTGATATGTGTGGCTCTCAAAGAGCCCCTGCATTGGAGATGTGGTGGCATTGGAGGCCTATTTAAGGAGCATGACCATTAGAGATATGTCTGAGTTTTCATTGGGTCCAATGCAGAGCCATCAGAGATATGCTAGTGTTGACTCAGCAATGTAGCAAAACTCAGAACTGGTCCTATTGATAGGGCAGAACTGGATTTATCAAAAAGTCCAAGGTCAGGACTGGTGAGTGTTATAGCAGAGTTACCCATCATTGCATCAGGGCTGGGTTTCTTAAGAGGTCCAAGACATTTATAGTAGCTATCCAGTAGCAAAGCTGGATTTATTGAGACTGGTTCTTTCAGAGTTTGGCACTGGAAGAGAGCCCATGGTAGTGGTACTGATTCCAACCACCTGAATATTCATGCTGTGATATGCCAACTGAGCTGTTTTACTTTGAGGCCTGTAGGTAGGACATCAGAGGTATTTTCCTTGTTGTTGAGGTGACCTGATGCAATAAAAACCGAGATAGTCGGCAGAAGGAGGAGGATGCAATGTCTGATCTAGGTGAGGTGAAAGAATTTATGTTATGAAGACTTTTCTTCTGAAAACGTTGTCATATGGAGACAACTCCAGTCCATTAATCCTTTGGCATATGGATGTCCTAACAAGAGGTCCCCAACAAAGAATCCCCCTCCCTGGAGGACTCAAGCTTTCTATATAATATAACGAAGGCCTTAGTTATATAGCCTCTATGTAATAGTGGCTTTATGGTCACTGTATTGGAAACGCATTGCTGGATGTAGCTTTCCCTGGCAATATCTACTGTTTGCCTGGGGTGTCGAGAGAAGAACTCAGAGCAATATTACCGCAGTTCAAGTACTGTGAAAGGCATTAGAGATGTACAGCTAAAGGTCCAGTCACACACACAGATAATTGTGCAGATATTGTTCGCAGATCTCTGGTTGCAGTGAAATCATGGACACATTGTTCCATTTTTGGCCGTGTACAAATGTAACAATGTGTCCATGATTTCACTGCAACCAGAGATCTGCGAACAATATCTGCACAATTATCTGTGTGTGTAACTAGGACTTAACAAATTTATTTCGAAATAGAGAACTCAGAGGTTAGAAATATTATACCCTATTCAGGGGACAAAGAGAGTCTTCTGCTCTGAAGAACCCAGCATGTACATGCATTACACAGATAACGCTCATATCTGTTGTGGTGCTGGCATCTCTACAGCAAGGAGACCCGCACTCTCATCTTTCCCGCCGATCCCCAAAGTCTGCTCTGGTTGCTGGCTCTGCCTCTTGCTCTTAGGGCCTGTGTCTGTATTGCAAGCCTTCTGGGAGTGCGCTTAGGCTGCATGCAGCATGACCCCCGTTTCTTAAAAGGCCAGCATGCCCTCTAGAAGTGCTTCCCAGCAAAATGTCTGAAAAGTACAGAGTATTTAAAGCACCTTGCCCTACGGAGTGTGCCTGAGCAACATGGTCTATGCCTAGAGACATGCAGCTAGCTTTTAGGTCCCTTTCACCCTTTATATATCCTACGTCCCGTACTTTACCTAACCTGTATCTGTTCCATAGTGCCACTATACCTGCAAGCACCTGCCTGATGCAGTTCTGCTGCTGTACCTACTGGTCCAGCTTGAACCAGCCCTGCTTCCGGACCCATTGCACCTTCTCTACCAGCTGTTCTGCTGCAACTACTCACACCAGAGACTGTGCCTGCCTGCATCCCCGACTCCTACAAAGTCAGCTGTCAAAGTACTGTGATCTCCTGGAGTAGCACCTGATGGCTACCCACCGGCATGAGCCTAACCTTACTATGAAAGGCTCTAGTGAAGATGAGGTAGACTCTTAGGTATGTTCCTTCAGGTCGAAATCGCTGCCCCGGCCCATTGAGTCCACTCCCCCACACTCACCCTTATGAACGTTACAACAACCTATTGATTTCAATGTGAGCAGTATAATGCATCCTTCCCCCTATGGGGATGCTGAAGGGAAATTGAACACTTACTCTTTATCTATAACGGTCTCAGCCGGTAGGCAACCCATGTTCAGCCTGTATCCAGAGGACTCTTGTATTTTGAAAGAGCCATCCAAAATTGTGCAACTCTTTTTAATTTACTCACTATTTTATTACCTTGTGTTTGCTACGTCTTATTTCACAATAAGCCCAAAATATTAATAATTTACTGTACATCAGAGAAAATAGGTTTATTGCCGCCCTGCAATGTGTTTATTAGCTTTGAGACTGCAAGTCGGCATAAGATCCTACGAACGGGATTTACACATGTGCAAAACATTCAGTATTTATGGGAAGCAGCCTCAAGTGAGACACCAACCCTGATGTGTGCCCTGGGAGCGGCCATAAAGCTGTTTCACAAGAACTGTCATGTCTTCATCTTAAAAATAATGTTCGGGAAAACTGCGGAAAAACGTTAGCACTTGACATGGTGAAAAGCGGTTAAGTCTTTATCGTAAAGAGAGATTATTGTCATGTGCAGTTGCCCGAGTCCAGTTCATTTACCGAGGCCAAAGTCGGTTAACTTAATAAAGGAGAGAGACATAATATCACATTAAGCCACACATATGTTTTATATTGAACATTCTTGGAAGGAGTCTTTATAAGGTGTATATATTCTATTAAGATTTCCCAGGGAAACTCTGACTATTAGGGTAATTCTCGTCTAGACTTCATAGCTCCTGCTGTATTGGTTTCCAATAATAAAGATACCCAGTGGGTGGTGCATGATGTTATATCTGGGGTTATTTTTTTTTTGGGGGGGGCAGCAGTCCTGGGTGGACTTTCACCTCCTTCCTGGATTGGTGTAACGGCAATGCTCTTATGCATGTTCAGCTGGATAGTTCTTGCTCCGGGCTATGAGTAATAGCTACATCATCTACAATTGCGTAATGATGCCACCCTGGTGTGAATGAATAAAGGATTTTGATGCCAGTTTCTGCATAAGACCCATGGCTTTGGGGCCGATGCATAAGCTGATATCTGATGGCTGAGCTGTATCTTTGTATTTAGACATTGACCTAATGTCATATATCATGATCCATCAATGTTATAATACTAATTTAGTAATGTTTAAAGGAATCTGTCAGTAAGATCAACACCCAAAATGTATATATGATAATGCAGGTCTTCGAAAGGTTAATCCATTGACACCTTTATATCTTCTATCTGTTGCTGCATTTCCGAGAGATATGTTTTTATTGACATGCAAATAAGGGTACCGTCACACTTGGCGATGCACCAGCGATCCCGACAGCGATCCGACCTGGCCGGGATCGCTGGTGAGATGTCAAACAGTCAGATCTCACCAGCGACGCAGCAACAATCCGGAATGATACGGAGGTCATTGGGACCCTGTTTCTCAGACCTGTAGTATTGAGGTCGTGGGTTGTTATCTCTGTCAAACACACCGATGCATGCTGCCCAGCAGGACCCCAACGATCAAAAAATGGTCCAGGCGACTCTGACACTACCAGCGATCTCACAGCAGGCGCAGGCGCCTGGTCGCTGCTAAGTGTCAAACATAGCGAGATCACTGGCGAGGTCGCTGTTGCATCACCAAACTTGTGACTCAGCAGTGATCTCACTAGCGATCTCGCTTAGTGTGATGGGGGCTTACGGCTTTAAGTGCTCTGGGTGTGACAGTGCATTTTCTGAGTCTCTGCCTCCCCAGCTTGTTTCCCCACCCAACACCAGACTCTTTGTGCCTGATGTCAACCACAGGCAGTGAGTTATCAATCAACTTAAAGAGACTGGTACTGGGCTAGTATACAACCTTATGCAGCAGTGTCTTGAAAAATGCTTTTGAGGGTGTGACACCTGGCACTCCGGCTCATCAGCCGTTCCTGGTGTCGTCAGTGTCCGGCACTGCTCAGTTGCGAAACTGCACGGCACACCTTAAATCAATAGGGTGTGGATGTTCAGTACCTGGCCACGGCTACTATTAGGTTAATGAACCTGTTCTATGCAAGTCTGCAACTAAGCAGGTTTGGCTGCCACCGTCAGGAATAGCTAATTGTTAGGGGTGCCATGTTTTACCTGCCCCAACGATTAGATATTGATGACTTATCCTAATGGTCCCTTTACACGCGGCCACAGGAAGGTAGAAACCGGCAGGCATCGGACACAATTGTGCCTGTTGCCTTGAAAAGACCACGATGTGGCTGCGTGTAATTCAGGACTTTCCTTCCTGTGTCTTCCCTGAAGGAAGGAAAGTCCTGAATTACACCCCGCCACATCGTGGTCTTTTCAAGGCAACAGGCACAATTGTGTCCGATGCCTGCCGGTTTCTACCTTCCTGTGGCCGCGTGTAAAGGGACCAAAATGTTAGACCATCATGTTAAAGTGTGATTAGTTAGGGTGCTATTGACACAAACAAAATAACTTTTCGCCCATTAAATTTCTTTTGACCTTTAAATCATTCATGCTTGGCTTGTTTTACCTAGGTATTTGATTTAAATGGAGAGGGGGAAATATGCCACTGTCAGACCCAGATTATGCTTTGCAAATAAAATGTTGAAATTATACGTCTAATTATTTTTTACTTCATTGGGTGAAGTCAAAGTAAAATCCTTCATACACTTTATTGTTAACTGATTCTTCCAAAACTGGTAAGTTTCCCTTAGTATGTATTTAGTTGATTAGGGCTTTCCTAAAGTGTTGTCAGCTCTGCATCAGAACCTGCTGCGCCATCTAACGTCTGTCATCAGACACTGCTGTATTCACCCTGTAGGTGGTGCTGATGATAGAGAAGTCAGAGCCAGAATCTTTGGAGAGTGCAGTCTCTGCCCATCCACTAAGGTTAGATTAGCTGGGACCTGCAGTACTTTCCAGTTTGACAAAGCGGGTGTGTGCTGTCCATCTAAAGTCATCAGCTCATGGCATCAACCTTTTAGAAGGCACTACACTACTTTAAAGTCTTCAACTTTCTGCTAGAAACTGCCAGATATAGCTTGTGCTTCCTGGTTAGGTCTGTTGTTCTCCAGCTCTCTATTGGTGTTTTCCTGTATTACCTTGGTCTGTTTTTTTGGGTGCTTCTCCTGCCTGATGATTTTGTGCCTTGATGCCATCTCGGTTTGAGCCCTGAGGACTCGAACGGATCCTGAATTTGTCCTTTTCATGATCTCCTGGATTTGACCCTGCCTGGTGGCCATTCTTGCCTCTGGTTCACCCCTATAGACGGTAGTGCATCTGTAGGCAGCAACCTTCTGGATCCCATTGTAAATCCAGATCCCTGTTTAGGGTTAAAGGGTTTTAGGGCTTCTCAGGATTCTGCCAAACAGAATGGCTTTTGCCAAGTCTGTCCAACATATCCTTTTTAACCCCGCTTGGTGACTTTCCTTTCTCTGGACTGCAGCCCTTCCATAGGCAGCAATTTCCTGGGCCCTGTTGTAAATCCAAATTCCTGCATAGGGGTTAAAGGGTGTCAGGGTTTCTCGGGATTCTGCCAAACAGAGTGACCTCTGCCAAGTCTTTCCAAGATAGTCTTTTTGAGCCTGTGGGCTCGGACAGATGTCACAGGTATTTTGTGAGAGCAATGTTGAGATGTAGTAATCCTGACTTTCAATGGCTTCTCCTTGGTGTTCTGTGTTCTGGTTGGGTCTTTGTGCCTCTTAAAGTCTCTTTATGACTTTTGTTTTCCTCTTTTCTATTGATTTGTGTAGGATTGACTTTTACAATGAGCTGAAATGTCTCATAATGCATCCAAATTGGGATAAAGCCTAAATCTGGTCATTTGTGCCTCAAGTGGAAGGTCAGATTTGATTTAGTCAAGGATCTCCATGTTTGCTTGTCTTTCAGTCCATGGTTTCTCAAAAGCCTCTGTCAACACTCAAAGCATTAATTCTCTTCCTGCCTTGCTCCTTTATTGTCCAGGTATTCATCCATAAAGAGAATAATTCACCGTAGCTTAGGCAATAACACAAACAACAATCGCCCTACAAATGTCTGGTTCAGACAGTTAGCGGTAATGGTGTGATGCATGAATTTTTTAAAGAATTTGCAAAATATACAAACACCAAATAGAATAAGAGTTAAAGAAAAGAAATTCCAAACACAAAATATTGTCTGTACTTTTATATTATTATTAATTCTCACTCATTTTCCAAAATATATTTATTTATCTTTACTTGCATAATTTGTAATTTTAGTGATTTTTTTACGGATCCTGAATTCTATTTATTTAGATTCAGATTTGGTAAAATCTCAATATTACATACAAAAATTGTACATTGAAATTAGTCTGATGAGGATTTGCAAATCAATGCTTAGTTTAAAATTCATGACAAATATGTTAAAAATCCTCTGCATAACGCAAAATATTCAAACTTCGTTTCAGGTTTCGCCATAAAATCTGCAACAGATTATTTTTTTCATGTTGCAATTTGTGGACTTACCTCGAAAGAGAATGTATAATTAAAAAAAGGTTTTTGTGTTAAGCCTATTTGGAAAATTGTTGGCAATGTTTCATTTTTCCTTGCAATCTTTTTTAAAAATTCAAAATCAAATTTTTGCAATTTTCACACTGGTTTGTAGAACTTTTTAGACTCTTAAAGTTGTTGTTCACTTTAACATTGATGGCCTGTTCTTAGGAAAGGTCATGAATGTCTGATTGGCCGGGGTCTGATACCCGGTACCCCCAATGATTAGCTGTTCTCAATGCTGGCGATAGCAGCAAAGGAGCCGTAAATGCTCAGTTCCAGAGCTGTTCCGTATTCTGATAGTGGCCGCTTCTTCCTATTACCGTAATTTGAATGGGAGGTGGATGTGCAGTACCCGGCTGCGGACACTATCAGAAGACGGAGAAGCTATTTGTCACCACTAGCGGCACCGAGAACAGCTGATTGGTGGGGGTTGCTGGGTGTCAAACCTCAGATGATCAGACATTGATGACCTTTTCTAAGGTTACATAAAGTCAAGCAATAGAATGAAAGCCGGGCACCAACACCAAGATCACCGAATATAGACTGTTAGGATGGAGACACACTGTCCGAGGGATATGCGCGTTGCTCGCACAAGACTCAGATCATTCACCCGGCACGACCCCTGCCTCTTTGGATGGGATACTGTCGGTAGTATGTTTTTCTATGTAGCTCCACTGCTCCCGTCCAGAGAGGAGGAGGCCATCCCGGGTGAATGATCTGAGACTCATGCGAGTAACTCGCATGTCACTCGGACATTGTGTTTCCAGCTTTATTGGCGGAGTTGCATGCCTTCAGTAGTGAGCATAAGTAACTTTCAGAAAAGATGGCACTCACAGGAGTCTTTAGTGCAGCTTTATTTTCGGTCCGTGGTTATATTGTTGCAGGGAGGGGGAGTGGAGGCTGCGTGTCCTTAGGCATTTCAATGGGTCCAGTGCTCTATCAATGTTAAATCTACATATACATTGAAGGCAATGAATACATTCTGACCCTATCTTATGTACCAAAACATCTGATAAGCGTGTGCATGGGTAATTGTGAAAGGAGAAGGATCTGGTCAACTGTGACATTGCTTATTCTAATGTGTTGCCAAACATTGTAATCCTACCTCTGATGATTTTGAGCCTGCTGAAAACTCTTCCTGAAAGGACAGGAAGTATAAGTCTAAAGTCACCAGTGGCCAGTGTGAAGATTGCAAGATTATTTTATTTTTATCTAAGGCTATGGTCACACTTTTTTTTTTTTTTAAATCCTGATCCGGTTTTGAGCTTTCAAAAAGCTCAAAACCGCATTAGGAAGCGCTCCTCATAGGAGCCCATTATAACAACCGGATTGCATTACATGCAATCCGGTTACCGCATCCGGCTCTGCAGGCTGTGTGAAAAATCAAGTTAGCTGCAGTTTTTGGAGCGGTTCTATCATCTGCAATGCGGTAACAGCATTGCTCAGGATGTGTAATCCTGTGCAATGCGGTTGCCATATACTTTGCTCATCCTGGCTGCCGCCTGGATAAGCAAAGTGTTAACACTGTAATAAAAGCTTAAATATCAATAATAATTGTGACCATCATGTCTCTAGGTGGTGCCCACCCCCCCTAGAGACATGCTGCCCACTCAGGTGGGCATGTAATGTGTTAATTACTCATATACAGTATAGTATGCACACAGCTCACAGGGGAACCGCGGCTTCATTCAGAAAATTGTACAGAGTTGACAGGAGCTGGCATACTGTACATGAGTAATTAACACATTACATGCCCACCTGAGTGGGCAGCATGTCTCTAGGGGGAGTGGGCAGCATGTCTCTGGGGGGGTGGTGGTCACCCCCTAGACACATGATGGCCACAATTATTATTAATATTTAAGCTGTTTTAACAAATTTTACAGTTTGCTCATCCCTGCGACAGCAAGGATGAGCAAACTGTACGGTATCCGCATTGCTCCGGATTACACATACGGAGCAATCCGGTTACCGAATAGCGCCTTCAGCCACGAATTTTTTTGAAAAATTTGTGTGAAGCTAATTGCGTTCACCACATCCGGATCTGGATGCGGTGAACGCAATTCTCTTTTAAAGTGTGACCCTAGCTTTAAAACCACATTGTCAAACATTTCTAATAAATGTTAAATAAAGATCTGAGTTACACAGTCAGGCTAGGGTCACACTTGGGAGCCTGCATCCAGTAACTGGATGCATTACTGGATCCAGTTTTTCCCCCTGTCTGTTTGGAGGCATTTTTACCGGATCAGGTACCTAGTCAGGTACCTGATGTTATCTATATGTACCATCAGGTACTGGATCAGGTTCCCATAGGGTCCCATGTTAAAAAACTGATCAGGTTTTGCTAAAAAGCCAAAAAATGTTGCAGACCCTATTAAAACCTGACTTCTCAAAAACTGGATCCAGTAGACAGATTGCACTTTAGCAAACAATTGTTAACATTGGAGTCTATGGGTCAGGTACCTGATCAGGTTTTCAGGATGAAAAACTGTATCCAGTAACTGGATTGCAAACGCAAGTGTAACCCTAGCCTAACTGAACTTGTCAGATACGTGGGAAATTGGGCCCTGTAAAGAACTGGTCCAGTTCTTCAGGCACTGGGGCTGTGGGATGGCATGAATTTCCCATTGCTTTGCTATCAGGATCAACTTGCTTCCAAGCCTCATTAGCATCACAGTTTGCTCGATACAGAGCAATTTTGTATTTATGTGTGATTGGCATCATTCGTGTCTATCTTGGGACAACCCCTTTACATCATATATTCCCCAACAATACCATAAAATAATGCATACTATTTCTAGGTGTTTTATATTAAAGTAATGTATTGTCAGAAGAAGCATTGTTTTCATCCACATTTTTAAGAAACATCTTATTTACGTGCTCCAAGAAATCTTGGGGTCACCTAAGCTGAACCACTAAGATTGAGAATTCAGGAATAAGTGAAGGTTTTACCTTCCAAGGACGAATATATGTGTAGACAAAAGCTATTGGTGACTCTACAATTATGCAGGATGACCCATTTCATCGTTGCAAATGCCCTTGATCCCTAGACTTCCTACAAGTGTGTCATATTGACTAAAAATAGCTCCATACATTGCACACATATAACATTGTGGATGGAACTTCTACTATGTGAGATATACTAAATAAAAGATGTGTCCCACATTATCATAGAAGAAGACATATCCTAAGGGTTTTGCTATTATTACAGGAGTGTGTACATCACATTTATTTCTTGCTGAATTGTGCAACCTGACAGCAATTACTACCGTGTTTACCCAAAAATAAGGCAGGGTCTTATATTAAAGGGAATCTGACCTCGAAAAATGTGCCCCCAGCCTCTATATACCTGTCCCTGCATCATGCTAATAGATGTCTAGCCATCCCTTTGTGTTTTTAAATCGATATAGTAAAGTTTAGAAAAGTTGTTTTTATACCTTATGATCTGCTGCTTCTCATTATTTGGCATTCCTTTCTTGTCCTCCCCACCACCTACTTGTTATTTATTCACGCCCCTATGGGCGTGCTACAGAGCAGGGAGACTGTGCGTGTCATGTAGGGGCGGTAAAGCTGCTATGACGCAAATTGCGTCATTTCCGGCTTTACCACGTCAGTACACCCATTAGGTGTACAGTGAACACACCTCGTGCATGCGCACTCGGCATCGCGAGGTTGGCAGTACACCCTAATGGGAGTACTGATGTGGTAAAGACGGATATGACGCGATTTGCGTCATAGCAGCTTTACCGCCCCTACATGACACGCACAGTCTCCCTGCTCTGTAGCACGCCCATAGGGGCGTTAATAAATAACAAGTAGGCGGCGGGGAGGACAAGAAAGGAATGCCAAATAATGAGAAGCAGCAGATCATAAGGTATAAAAACAACTTTTCTAAACTTTACTATATCGATTTAAAAACACAAAGGGATGGCTAGACATCTATTAGCATGGTGCAGGGACAGGTATATAGAGGCTGGGGGCACATTTTTCGAGGTCAGGTTCCCTTTAAATTTTGCTCCAATAGATGTTTTAAGACTTATGTTCATGGGATGTCTTGTCTTTCTATGATCAAGAATCTATATTTATTCTTGAGTGAAAAATCAACTTTTATTCAAATATAATCAGTCATGACCAAAACCAAACCAAAGACTTTGCTCTCTTGTTAGTCACCCATTCATCGATCATGTCTTCCAGCTCAGTGTTGCCAACCTGATCCACACTGGTGCATCTTAGCTTTTCCCTTGTAACTTGTAACTTTATGACTAAGGTTATCATACTCTGATAGCCTTTTTCGTACTAACACAATGGGTAACCAGCATCTCCTCTTTACAGAGTACTCTTGTACTCAACGGAAGAGCCTTTTCTTTTTGCACTCATGTTGTCTGGGAGTTAAAATTGCTCATCTGTTTACATACGGCACTGTGCCGTAGTTTATGGCAGATAGACTCTTCACCAAGAAAAGCAGACACCCCCAAAAGAATTACACTGAATAGATCCCATGAGACCCAAAACAATAAGAGTTGGCAAGTTCCAGGCTCTCACAGATTGGGTAGTTCTGCTGGTGTCACTCCTTTCACAGGCGCGTTGCATGCCATCAGGTCCTTGACATTCCAGCTACTCTCTTTCACGTTCCCCTGCATCAAAGTGTTGTGTTTGGCTCCACATGGTGAATGGAACCAACCACAATGATCTGATATAACAGGCTCGGGAGTGGAGTAATGCTAGAAGGACTACCTGATATGTGTGTGATAGTCTGGCACTTGTCAACGCTTGTTGTTTAGGGTCTTGTGGGGTCTTTTGGAAGTGTCTGCAAGTACAAGAAACTGGTAACTTAGTTAAATCTGTCTTCATATACCTTTTGTACTACTACCTTTATTTGCATATCTGACTGTAATATTTGTAAATTCATTGTGTATATATTGATAATATTAATCAAACCCTTCTAGCAGTTACATATAAAATTTAATCCTATGTTGCTCTTTTATGGCAGTCAACAAGCCCACAAGCGTCCATGTCCTTGATTAAAATTAAAATTACATGCTACCTGAGTTAGTTTCTGGTCTAGTATAACCTGTAAAAGACCAGATTTATAACTAACAAGGAACTGGTGGCAGCTATACCAGGCTGGCAGACTCTGCTTCACTGGGCCTAGTGAAAAGGGACTCCCAGCCTGTCAGGGTTGTGAGTGAGTGTGGTGTCACACCGGAGGGTGAGTGGATAACCCTTTCTCTCTCTCCGTGCCTCCTTGTGCGTACAGGGGGTGTCAGTATAAAACGTCCCAAAGCTGACCTTACCTACCCCTGGGGTGTGGAAAGTCGCGTGTTGGCAGTACTGACGAGACCGTATCGTGTGGCTACGACATATTAAGGACCAGGTGTGGTCACAATGGCGACCTGGTATTAAAGTAAGTTTACATTATGCAACAATCTTTTGTGGATATTACAACATCGAAATTCATCTGCCCTCCTGGGTCGGTGGCTTCCAGTGTGTCCTGCCTTACTTGTTGTCTGCTGTCCTTAAATGTTCATGTGCCTTCCAACCCGCAGTGCCAGTGTGGAGCCCACTGGGACGGGGTACTCGGTACCGGACCGGGGTATCACGGGGGGTATCACGGCAGTCTTGGTCCGGACCGTGTCCCGAGCCCACAAGTAAAAGGTTGGGGGGAAATTATTTACAGGGATGAAGTCGTGATGCCACCCATGGTGTGTGGTCAGGGTCACCACCGCTGCTGCAGAACCTCCGGGGATGATGTTTGGCAGCCGGTGATGTAACGGCTCTCAACAGGCAGAGCCTGGTTCCCTGGGGCAGTGGTAGTGATAGTCTATGGATGATGCAGAATAGGGGTAGTAGTAGAGATGACAGTTTGTGAGGGAGAACAGGGTTTGCAAGGATCACACAGACTCACGGTTTTGTAGTTTTTCAAGTCTTTACTGCAGATGTTGTTCAGTAGATATTGTCCACGGAGTCTGTACCGGGGCCGGGTTGCTCCCACCCTGACCGGGTCCTTGGCTTCCTACTCCTGCGCTTTGTGTGTGGCCCTGCTGCCACTTTAGCTAAGCTGCTGGCCCTGTCTCCCCTCATGGGTACCCACTTGCTAGGCAACTTGAGTCTTAATTTTGTGTTTCTGACACTGCCGTGTTGCTTCGCTGTGGTACAGTGAAGATATGAAATCCTCACTCAGCTGGTCTTTACTGTGCTGCTTTTTTCAGGCACAATGTCGGATCCGGTATCCGGTCTTTGCGCTTCACCGGGGTGAGTTATAGGGTAACTCTGTGTCCCGGGTGTGTTCCTCTGCTTCTCCTACTCCTTTCCTCAGACCTTAGCCGGCCTGGAAGTGGACAGTGGACTGTGGGTTGGGCTTGACGCAGCCCTTTTACACCCTGGTCCTTTCCCTCAGTCCTCTCAGGAACTGAACTAACTCCAACTGACTGTCACTGCCACTCTGAGGTAAACAACATTAGCTTCTCCCACCACTCTGCTCTTCCCCACTTCCTCTCCACACCAGAATATATAGGGAAGCAGCTTTAGCTCCCCCTTCTGGCCTGGAGGCACTAGTGTAGTGTTGTGGGTTGTGTGGGGAGTTAACCCTTTGTGGTGTTACTGTGGCACGTTAACCCCTGGGATGCCACACCAGCGCCCTAGGCCCATGTATCCACATCGACCTCCAGGTTGTAGGTGACTCACCGTTGCCGGGTTCTCAGGTCTCAGGCGTTGGGCTGCTGTCACGGTTCCGTGCCTGAGGCTGTGAAGGCCCGGTGGTCAAAGTAAAGGGTTAAAGAATAAAGTTTGTCTTGTGATGCCACCTTTGGGTATCCGGTGATTGCACCGGTGCTGCTTCGGCCTCCGGGGGGGGTGCAGCAGCTAGATGGGATGCTCCCCACAGGATGAGCAGTAGTCCCCGGGGCCTGGGGCTGCACTGTGTGGAATACGGCAGCTCAGGTAGTTTGTAAATGCACGGGTTAATAGCAGTTCTGAAAGAAAAGGCACTGGCACGGTGCTCCTCTGTAACGGTCTTTACTGGAGTAGTACACAGTACATGGTAACTCAGTCTTTGGGTAACAGACCGGGTGGTCTCAGTGATGAGCAGTCTCTGCCTAAAGCTCCACAGTGTTCCTCTTTACTAGCCGTCCCTCTTAGTTGCCGTTGCTGCCTTGTTTGGATACTGGGGTTTCTTTAGTGGATTGCCTGTTCCATGATATTCAACAGGCTACAGAGGGTCCTAAACCTCCGTGGCTGGTACCCCCCTGGTAAGACTGCAGAAGATGTGGCTGTAGTGAGGCGCTCCTATAAAGCTCTTCCGTCACTCCGGTTTTGTAGTACAGCGATGAACGACTGTCTACCTCGGTACCGGCGTCCGGTGGGACTGGGTGTTTTTGAACCCGTTGCTTAGTTGCTTGCCCACTTCCTTGTCTGGGTCACCGTTTGCTGATGCCCTCCCCGTTAGTTCTACTTGGGTTTCCCAGGGCTGCACGGCCTGTGCAGACTCCTGCTCCTTTTCTCCTTACTTCCTGAACACGACTCCCAACTCCTACTCACTAACTTGCTTTCCTTTCTTTCCCCACACTCAACACCTTACACTCCTCCCACCAGGGCCTGATTGGCCCTCTACCTCTAGATGTTGCATGTGGTGTATGGAGCTTTAGGTTTAACCTATTCATCACTAAGACAGAAGATATTACATCTTCAGTCAGGGATGCAATACCTTCCTGTGACGCACTCGTTGCGGGGCGCCACATAAGCCCTAACTCTGATCAGACATTTCTAACTTATCGAAGGAAAAACCATAAATTTCATGCTCTTGGACAAGGAACTCTGGACGAAGCCAAAGGTTAGAGCCACTTATTTATCAATAAATCATCTTGATAGTTCTCCACCTTTATAGAAACTTAAATGACTTCCATTATAAAAATGTAGAAGGTAAGTCTGTATTGTTGGTTTAGGTTCTTTGTGTGGGTATATATGCCCTTTCCTTCATCCTTGACCCATGATTACTAACACAATGTAAGAATACTGCAGAATGCTTTAATATACCTTTGTGTTGCCAAGAAGAAAGCACAGAAGAAATAATGGGCCACCCTGATCTCCAGAGTCTTATTGTCAGGTGAAACCTGCAAAAATTAGTTCAGATTCCTGTAAAAGGGAGAATATTTTCCACCATTGATGTGAATATAAACTGGAACACAAAGGAGAATTCTACTGAAGTGTGTCACTCGGATTACCTACCTGATTCAGTAAGGAAAGTTGTGTTTTAGATTGTATATAATGTTCATTACTATTATTAATTATTATTATAGTAATATAATTTATTACATTTGTAGGACCCTTAAATAAAATTCCATACTAAATAAATAAATTCAGTTATTAAATCATTCTGTTCTGATGACATCTCGTGACATCTGAGGCTTAGGCTGGTTTCACACTGACGTTTTTTAAATCCGGGGGCATGCTGGAATGCAACTGGATGCACCCGGGAGTGTCATTTAGAAATGCGTTCTGCGCATGCACAGAACATTGAGCATGGACTGGAAATCCAGATCCACCGGTATCTGGAGTCCGGATCACTCCATGGCTCATAGACCCCCTTTTAGAATTTAGATGGGGGGCCCTGGATTCAGGGGTTCACGTTTTTTTCACTGAGACAAAATGTTAAGAAAATGCAGATTTTGTCTCCATGAAAAATGTGTGAACACCTGCATCCACCCGGATCCAGGGTGAACTGGACGCAACTGGATGCACCCGCAAGTGTCTCTGGCCCCATTAGTTAATAGACTGAAAATAGATGAGGAGGCATCCAGTCAGGGCCGGCGTTAGGGGGGGCAGACTGGGCAGTTGCCTAGGGCCCCCACTCTCTTAGGGGCCCCCAAAGGAGCTGAACTGAAAATAGCAATAAAACAGTGAAAAAAATGTAAAAATACACATATTTGGTATCGCTGCGTTCGTAAGAATCTAAGCTATCAATATATGAAGTAAATTAATCCAATTGGTAAATGGCGTAATGGGAAAAAAATAGAAACGCCAGAATTATGTTTTTTAGGCCACCACGTTGTTACAATAAAATGCAATAAAAGGCGATCAAAATGTTGTATCTGACTCAAAATGGTATCAGTAAAAATGTCAGCTCAGGGCACATAAAGTAACCCCTCACATAGCCCTGTATCTTCAAAAATTAAAACATCATGGGTCTCGGAAAATAAAAAAAAAATATTTTTTTTTTTTACAAATTTCTGTTTTTTTTTTATATGATTGAAATAAAAATGATGTTCAGTATGTTCTTATTCTGACCTAGATAATCAACTTATGAAGTCACTCTTACCATATAACTACGGCCTGTTCCACATCTAAGGTTGGTGTGCGTTTTGCTAAATTTGCCTTTCTAGCCGTTTTTACCGCTAAAAATGCATTAAAAACGCTACCGTTTTGTCCCCCATTGATTTCAATGGGAACGCATGTAAAAACGCATGCAAAACGCATGTGCATTTTCAAAAACGCAAAACGCATGCATTTTTGCGAACGCAGCACAAAACGTCTTCCCCGATGTTTTGGGCAGCGTTGGCAAAAACGCATGCGTTTTCTGTTTTTTAAAACGCACATGCGTTTTTACATGCGTTTTTGCATGTGTTTTCATTAAAATCAATGGGAACAAAAACGCATGCGTTTTGATGCGTTTTTGCGGTAAAAACGCATGGAAATGCAAATTGAGCAAAATGCAGCAAAGCGTTAGATGTGAAAGGGGCCTGAGCATTTAGGGCCCACTTTAACCTTTTGCCTAGGGCCCCACTTTGCCTAAAACCGGCCCTGCATCCAGTTTGTGATGGATTCACACTGATGCCGAAAAAAGGCATTGTGAAACCAGCCCTCAGAACCAGAAGCCTGGCTCCGACTGAAGATTGTGGAAGATGTGAGAGGAGGTGTGGCATTATGGATGATGGCGGGAAAGGTTTTCACCAATTTGCTCAATACGACATAGCAAAATGAAGTCCACCTGGCCACCATGTAGCCACATTTGCACAAAGCAAATAGCAAAAAATATTAATTCTGGAGAATGAAAATTTTTGTAAAATTTGAGTCAATTTTCTTTATTTTCAAAGAGATTCGCTCATCTCTTTCAACTCTTCATGCCCCCAATACTTCCAATATTATACTTTATGTAGAAAAGTATTGAGACTGTGAACCAAGTTAAACTGGCCACATCATGGTAAAGCGGGTGCAGAGGTGAACAGAACATGGTTTTTATTTTTTCATCTCTCCTCTCTGTTGCGGAGATATTGGCTTGCAGAGTTTAGGTTAAAATTTATAGATCCAGTGGGGCGGTACCAAAGACTTTTCACTGGGGTACTTCTTTAAAGTGACATCTAGGAAAGCGCCATTGATGTCATCATCATGGCGTATTAAGGTCAGCTCGAGCAGCCATTTATGCCTGAGTATTCAGGAAGCATTTGCTCCTAGCAGCCATGTATTTTACGTGGGTTTGCATATTATCCATTCGTAATCTCCAGCAAAGTGTCAAATCATCTTTTCATAAAACTTCTGTATGTTACCCAGCAATCTGCAACTGCTTTGTAGCTCAGTGCAGTGAATCCTGGTACATGTCATGCTTGGGGATTCAATCCAGCAAACCTGTGCTTCCTGCTCTGCTGAGTCAGAGCAGGTTTAGTCTCTGTCTGAGTGCCAATACTTGTAGCTCTTCTGTTCCTTTGTGTAATGCATTTACTGATTGCCTATACACCTTTTGTCCTGTATGTATTACATGCCTCAGGATTCAATCTGGCATACCTGCGCTGTGTAATCAGCTTCCTTCTCAGCTAAGGCACAGCAGGTTTAATCTCTGTCCATGTGCTGATTATCTTTTACCTTTGCTTCATTATTTTTGGTCAACAGATGTTTTCATTTATAATTTAATCTGTCCTATCACATTGGGAGTGTGGCTATTTATACCTTCCCCTTGCTACTCTTCTTTGCTGGCTATATTCCACGGTGGATCCTGCTTGGAATTCCAGCCACACTGCCAAGGATTTACACCAGTCAGATAGAGACCAGCTAGGTTTATTATCTTGGCTGTCACATGTGTCTAGTTTCTCCTTTCTCTTGCCTAGAGTTAGGTAGTAGGAGGCTTTCCTTTCTTGCAGTGGTACTTTACTTTACTTTTTTTACAGGCTGTATTTGTGTTTTATGTTTTCTCACTTAGGATGTCTTCTATCTCTGCATGCCTTCCTTATTCAGAGTTATAGTACTCTGCACTGTCCCCAAATCCTAATGAGGTACAAGGATCTCTCAATTGCCTTTCAGGAAGCTAGGTCTCCTAGTTTTGCGGTTTGGGATATTCCAGCCTATGCAGGTGCCACCAGGGACTGTAGAGCTAGGAACTTTAGTCTGTACAGGTACCGGTTGGGTCAGGTGCAGTAGTTTTGAGGTAGGTCCTATTTTCCTGTGTATGTTACCACATGTGCATAGAAGTGCATCTGTCTCTGCTTCATTTGGTGTTTCCTGCTTTGCTGGTAGGAATCGCTGTTCAAGTCCTCGCTGATTCAAGTACCTTCAAGACCCACTCCACTGCACCATCATCTTAGTGATGTTTATCCTGACCTATGATTTAGAGAATCCGCCTCACTAGGCACTCAACATATTTCAATAAAGTGCTAATTTTTTTCATTGGTTGGTTGCACAGTTGCACCCCCAATAATCAGTAACTTTCTTTCCTGTAGCTAGGCAATATGTTATGATTGCTGGATAATTCTGTAGGCAATGATCATCTGAAATGTATCTGAAAATATTCAATAAAAATGTACCTACTAAAAGCCTATTAGGGAATTTTGTAACACTTCAAGAAATCATGAAAATCATAAATTCTCCGAATTGCTGTCACAATGGATAGAAATGTGAACGAAATGTTTAAGAAATCTTCCCCTATACACATGACAGCGGCAATCCCAGGAAAGCCATCAGCTCATATAATACTGTAAGAGTGTGTGTCCTCTCCACCGCTGTCCACCAACTGCTGAGCCCAGTTGTCTGACCACCTGCAATGTTTGTTTAAAATTTGTCAGGACCCTGAGAGGCGTAGATAATGCGGAATAATAATATATGTGTTCCACATTAAACCGCCCCGACTTGTCACACAAGAGGGAGCAACAGTTGCCAAAATTGCTGAATACATACGAAATACTTTCCCGGCTGGACCAAAAGTGAAAAGTGATGGAAATAATAGGGCTTTAATTATAGCACTGAGGCAATAGTTTACACGTACGTTGGAAGAAGGAAAACAGAGTGTCCCGAATGTGATTACATTTTGATAAGAAGACAAAGACAATGTGAGATCCGATGTCAAACATTGCACGTTCCCTGGCGCACATCTCCCGGGCAGGCCGTCTTCTGCTGAGGCTAATTTCCTTGGGAATGACTTTTTTGCAAGTGGTGACACCGAGCGAGCGCTGTACTGCTGCGCCCCAGCTGCCAAAACAGACAAATACTCACTTTGTTTATTTGCTTGTTTAGAAATAGCACAGGCCTGACCCCCTGCCAAACAAATTAGATCTAGAGGAACTTGTGCCACGTTGATGTAGGAGCTTCTCAGCCAACATCTATCATCATAAACAGTTTATTCTTGGCTTGTGCTGGGGAATAGGTAAATATGTTCACACACACAGTGCTGTGCAAAAGTATTCAATCCCCTGAGAATGTCAAAACATTTGTCCGGATTTCACACGACACTTATAGATGCAGTTTAATGTAAACCTGAATGCTTAAAAACTTTTCAAACCTTTAAAAAATAACACAATGGAGTATGCAATTTGCATTTGTTTGCGATTTTGTAGAAGTGATTTATTTTTGCCCATTATTCTGGTCCTGATAGTGTACTCCAAAGCAGCGCTAACATCCAATCCCCATTCTACTGTTGTGTCTCACTGGTGAGGTGTATGCGCCAGGCTTTGGGGCAGTTATTATTCATCACAGACAAATGGTGTTGGTAAAGCCAAGGGTGGAGACAGTTGTGACTGAGTGGCAACTAGCATGACAGAGTCATAATTTACATGGGAGTACAGTACACTAGAGATGAGGGACCAGTGTAGTAAAATTGAGTTTATTATTATTATTTATTTATATAGCGCCATTAGGTTCCATGGTGCTTTACATGAGAATAAGGGAGACAAGAACAAGTACACTAAATCTAGACGATCAGGGCGTACAGGTACAGGAGGGGCAGGGACCCTGTCCACTAGGGCTCACAGTCTATGAGGGGCGGGTTAGGATACAGTAGGATGGGGGAATGTCAGGTATGGGGCGGTCGCCTGGGTCTCATGGCAGGTTGTAGGCTTGACGGAATAGGTGAGTTTTCAGGTGACACTTGAAGCTTCTCAGGGTAGGAGAGTGTCTGACGTGTTGGGGCAGGGAGTTCCAGAGTAAGGCAGATGCCCGGGAGAAGTCCTGGACTCGGTTGTGCGAAGAGGTGATGAGGGGGGAGCAGAGGAGGAGTTCGTGGGAGGAGCGGAGGTTGGTAGGTATCGGGAGACCAGGGCGGAGATGTATGGTGGGGCCAGGTTGTTATAAACTTCTGAAGAAGAGCAGCAGGGTCTAGTGATGAGCGAGTAGCGAAATATTTGCATTCGCTATACTTGTAACGAGTAGTTTTTAATACTTGCATACTCGTCCGAATAGCAAGTCTAATGTTAGTCAATTAGTGATAGGCTCTGCCCATACACATCAAGCTATAAAACAAGTTTTTCCGGGACAGGGAGGGAGGGTATGCTTTTTTTTCTACAATTTCAATGTCTAAAACACCTTGCTGTGCCAACCAGAGAGATCCTAACATTCAATCTGCTCTCTGAGGTGTCAGCTCACTTTGTGTACTGAAGACAGCCGGCAATATGTGTCAGATTCATAACAAGCGACACATCACTCACGAGCACCGGCATTACTCACCGAGTAACGAATATCGCAAATACTGTACTATCCCTGCAAGTAACGAATAGTAACGATTACACTTGCTCATCACCAGCAGGGGCATAATGATCATGGTCAAAGAGATCATGACCATGACCGGGCGAGGAGGTAGAGCGGGCCGTCAACCCAAGTGCCTTGAGTAGCAGAGCTGGGTATACCAAGAGCTTAGAGACTAAGAAGCTGTTCACAAAAGTGGGGTGGACATTAACTACTTGAATAAAAGGGAAAAGACACAGGGCCCGATATGAGAATAATTAGAGAACAAATCAGTATGAACATACATTTTACCAGTGGGGTAAGATGAAGCTCACGGGCCCCGATGCAAAAGCTCCGTTGTGGCCCCAAATTATTGTAAATCTTTAATAGCAATAGTCTTTTTCTATAGGCCAAAGGGACTTTTGGGGCCCCTGAGGCTCCAGGGCCCAGGTGTGAATGTAACCTCTGCACCTGTTGTAGTTATGCCTCTGCATTTTACTGTAAATAAGTTGTTTAACCCTTTCTTTCCTTTCTTATTTCAACTAGTTGACAAATGAAGCAGTTCTCAATATTTTTTATGGTTTGACCAGTGCCACTGTTCACATTTCTGCTTGGTAACATCCTGTGCGTCGGACTGTTGGGCTGTACTGTGGTGCTTGTCCAGGAGGGTTTTGAGTGCTACAAATTTTTCTATAAACCATCCCCCCTTTCACGCCATGCTGATTCACCAACTTCTGTGTCCCATTTCCCGTCATCCTGATAGTGTGTATAGATGCTGGGACTAAAAGGGGTTGTACAGTCTAAACTCATAATTATTCAGTCACTCTATGTGACTGCAGACTTATTAATCCTGTCAGCGTCCGCACTGTGTGCTGCAAGGAGTTGCTATTTCTAATCCAGAAACGGAAAGCAGTTACGCGGTATGCATGATCCCAGCCACTGCGGCCAAAACCCTCGCTATATACAAGTTTATTGTGCAAGCTGCGCTCACTAGACGGCCACGTCTACTATTTGGACACGCCTGCTCCATATACTTGTAGAGAGCAAGGCTGCACCCACTAGTTGTGTTCTTGCTGGGAATACGTATACTGCATATTTGCGATCCATTCCTGGTTTAGGAACTGGCGACTCCGCACAGTGCTCAGGGCTGGCGCTGGGAGGATTGATAAGTCTGCAGTCACATAGAGTGACACATAGAGTGACTGCAGAATTATAATTTTAGACCAGACAACCCATTTAAGGTCCTATTAGACAGGAACATTTTTTAATGATAGCAATAGACGAGCGAATACTTATTGCGTCATTAGCGTGCATACAAGCGCATAACTACACAAGCAAATGGTCACCCAAAAGATTGCTGTTGCAATTGTTGAGGCGTGTCTCTCATACTGGGTCCCTACACTCAGTCACATCCTCTAGCTGGGTTATTTTGTCTAATTTAGATTATGGGATCGCATCCTATGCAGTGCACCTTTCCTCGCCTCTATTGACTCGTGATTCTATTGTTCTCTGGTAGCAGGTTCTGCTCACCCATAAAATAGGAGGTTTTTAACCCAGATAGAGGCTGTGACTGAGCATTAGTGACCCAGTACAAGAGACATGCCTCGACATGGCTAATGGGCAGTTTATCAACATGGCCGAATTTATAAAGCTAAGTGTCCCAATGTTTCACCTCTTTCTCTTAGCTGAATATTGCTCTATTTTTCTATTATATGTCTTAGCAGAGTACCATTGTTTTTTCTGATAAATGGTCTTCTGTCATAGGCAGCTTTCTAATATGTCAAATTTTGCTCTGACCGTAAAGGCATCTGGTCATGAAATAGTTAAGGGTAGAAGACATTTTTCCTTGTATTATTAACAGTTGCTGTTTTTATGGAGACATCGAGCTAAAGGAATGGTCGTCTCGGGCCTGGACAACTTCCGATTGAGAGAGATGGGTGCAGAGAAGACAGTCAACTTAAGCCCTGTAGAATTGCTGTAGCCAAATGAAGAGTTCGGAGCACATCTGCAGAATTCATTAGGCCGGTTTGATTGGTCCATGTTAAACAAAGATGGGATAGGGTTACATGCATTTTCTGTGGGAGTCCGGCTTGGATTTCAGCTTGATGATTTAGTCAGGTGTAAGCATGAAGTTTCCAATTTAAAGAAATAAATCTAAAGTGATTTTATTACCCTCTGCTTTACCCTGACACCCTGCTTCACCCTAGCTCTCTGTCAAAACATATGATGAGTTTATATACGGCCGACCACACTGTTTCAGACTGCCCTGCAACAGAGCACAAGGCATAAAATGCACACAAGGCTCCATAGGACTTCAATATTTCATCATGGCTTCTCTTCATTCCTCCGCAGTCATTTAGTCCTCTTCCGAAATTCTTTACATTTCTGCTTCCTGAAACATGTGCTCTGCCCCACAGCTGGGTATCCCGCACGTAAAAAAGATTTCTCAAGGAAAACTATTTTTCCCAAATACACAGACATTTGTTTCAAATCATCCGGCCTCCCTCCGACTGTCCTCTGGTAGCCGAATGGACATGTGGTCAAGGAGCAATTCCCATGGCAGACACCTCCCTTGAGTCGTCTGCGGAAAGTCGGGTGGCAACTAATGTGTCGTATTACAGCTTTTATGGAGGATATCATCTAGTTTTTCACCATGATAAATCTATCTAGGATGGACACTGTAGAATGGAGGCCTAAATATCAAAGTAGCCTCCCCAATTTGGAGTCGAGTTGTGTCACTTATACTCTGGTTTTGTTTCTTCTCTAAACAATTTTCATTACCCTTATTTACTAAAAATGCATTTCCCATACTTGCTGTCAACATTATCTTTGTTAAAGTATGAATGCCTAAGTCCCACCCACTAGGACCATACACCACAGAACCATATCTGTCTCCTTTAGCCATATGGTATGATTGAACAAACAAATCAGTTTTGGAATAAATCAAGCCAGACATGGTCACATGAAGCAAAGATCATAAAGGTACGACTTGTCTGCACATCATACGTAGAGAGAAATCACTGGAGAAAGACGTCATGGTCGTAGAATAGAAGAAACAAGGCGAAGGGGAAGACGGCAACCCAATGGCTTGATACAATCAAGATAACAGTGGGGAAGACCCTGGTGGACCTATCTAGGCTTGAAAGAGGCCCTGGTGGAGCTATCTAGGCTTGGAAGAGACCCTGGTGGAGCTATCTAGGCTTGGAAGAGACCCTAGTGGAGCTATCTAGGCTTGGAAGAGACCCTGGTGGAGCTATCTAGGCTTGGAAGAGACCCTGGTGGAGCTATCTAGGCTTGGAAGAGACCCTGGTGGAGCTATCTAGGCTTGGAAGAGACCCTGGTGGAGCTATCTAGGCTTGGATAAGACCCTGGTGGAGTTATCAAGACTTGGAGAAGACCCTGGTGGACATATCAAGGCTTATAAAAGATCTCATTGGAGCTATCTAGGCCTAGAGAAGACCATTGTGGACCTATCTAGGCTGCACAAGATTGATCTTCCTACAGAGCGTTCATCTATCAAGTCACCATGCCTTGAGATCAAGCTGAAGTCTGTTAAAATTAATACATAAATAAAAGATTGATTTTCAAGTATCATTTCCAAAAATTTGGGACAGTTTTGGCAACTTTTTTACTGTTGGCAACCATTAGTTACTCTGCAGAGGGAAGTCGCCCATTAATACCTCCTTCTAGTAAAATAAATGGGAGTAGACCAATCTACTTTTTTCACGGTCTTCCATGCTATCAGGTATTCAGTGATTTGTTCCCTATTCTGATGCTATACAAAGTAATAAAAGATTGTCAGCTCACCTCTAATGTCCTTCTTGTGATCTCCTCTCCTCAGCATGGATCACAGCCAGCTGCTGCTAACATGTGTTCAAAGGAAGAAGGGTTTGACACAATAAACGAGGAAACATTCAGCAGTTAGGGTTTTGAATAAAATGTCATTATATTGGAAATAATATTAAACATAATGTACGTACGTAGTCAGACCAGTCCATAATGGTAATAGAAAAATTGTAAAATGCCATGTTTTGGCTAAGTTTTAGCCTTATTCCTTGTCTATTCTGATGCTAAGTCACCACACATTTAACAGCTGTAATGGTTGCCAGTCATATTAGGGTACCTCAAAGCAGCAACTCCTGACTGATGGTAGTGGCGTAACTTGAAGCTTTTGGGTTGCAATGCAAAATCTCCAACTGGGCCCTCACCTTTCAAAGCATTTAATAATATTGATCTTCTGCTATGGACCAACGGGACCTTTAGGGCCACGATATTCGCCAGGGTTCGGTAGTGCAACAGTCCCTGAATAATAGACCAGATAAAACTTTGAACTCATTGTCTTCTGTGATGACTCTTTTTGAACCAAATAACGTCAGCATCGACATCACTTCCCATCACAGTGACCCATGTCAGGATGGGCGTATAATCCTTTTTGAAATTTTCCCAATAGCTACATCCATGCTTTTTATGAAATAATATGTATTTTTCAATAGCACCTTTGGGGTACATATTATTGATATAAATTAGTAGTGATCAGCTAGCACTACCATGCATGGGTGCTCGGTACCATAATGAGCATTTTGACACTCGGATAGGCTTGACTCATTTACTGAGTATAATGAATTGTAGTGATAAAAATGCTTCTTCGTAGAGCGCTGCTGAAGAAGTGTCTGCGGCCAAGGGTGGGGGTACTCGGATCTCGGGCGTACTGGTACGGGGATGTTACGGGTGGTCGGTGCCCGTGCCTGTGCCCTTGAGCAGACAATAAAAAGGGGAAAAGAAAATAATAAAATAAAGTTGTTTGTGATGCCACCTGTTGGTCCGGTGATGGCACCGGCACTGCTGGAACCTCCGGGGTGATGTGCGGCAGCAAAATGTCATAGCCCTCTACAGGTAGGGCTGAGTCCCCGGGGTATTGGAAGTAGCAATGATGGAATAGGGCAGCATAGTCACTGTGGAGCAAGGCAGGTAAATCACAGTTCACTGAGAAGAAGCACAGAGGCCTGTTTCACATCTATGCGCTCACTGCGTTAGGCTGCCCTGCCTGCCCTGCGCCAGTGCAAAAGAAAGTGCAGGGCCATTTAGGCCTGCGGCAGCCTAGCGCAGTGAGCGCATACATCCCCTACAGTTGCGCTCAGCTGCGTTCGGTGCCCCCATTATCGCCTATGGCCGAACACAGCTGAGCGCTGCGCTCTGTATACTCAGAAGCGCAAGTAAAACTGGCAGAGCGCCTTGGCGCATGCGCCTGCTCTGACGCACCTGGAAACGCCCTATTGGGGCGTTTCCGGGAACGTCAGAGCAGGCGCATGCGCCGTGTGCTCTGCCAGTTTCACTTGCGCTTCTCACTAGGCAGAGCACGCGCTCAGCTGTGCTCGACCATAGGAGATAATGGGGGCACTGAGCGCAGCT
>JARQOC010000007.1:163006825-163031784 GCA_033576535.1 Allobates femoralis | reverse complement strand
GTTATTGGTTGAACTTGATAGAGTTGTGAATCCTCCAATGTTTAAAACTATAGATTTATAAAAATATCTATCTATCTATCTATCTATCTATCTATCTATCTATCTATCTATCTATCTATCTATCTATCTATCTATCTATCTATCATCTTTCCCCTCTTTTCCACTGTCTACATACAGTATGTGATAGATCACTGTTCCACATTTTTCTCAAAGTTGTCAGGTTCATTGTGAAATGAACCATTTCTTAATGATTTTGATTTCCTGAATTCAAATCTGCCAAAATTTATTTTTGTTGTCTCTTTTTCTATTAAATCAACGATTTCTCCTTTTACTAAGCCGCATATAATTAATACATAACATTTTCAGTACTTTGAGACATTATTTTTGCAAATTTAAAGATGCAGAATATTATATTCTGCCAATTTTCTGATATTTATTTAAACTTATCAACAATTCAATAACTAAAACCTGTCTAAACACTACTGCGAATTATAAACAGCTTCAGATATTGCCTACACAATGTGCTCTCATTCAGTGACCCCTTTCTTGTTTGTCTCCTGCTCTTCTGCATCGGATCATCTCGTACAATTGTCCTCAGTAATCTGTGAGCAGTGATTGATTGATTCCATTTTCCTTGATATCCATAGACGCCATATCTTGGTGAAATCCCTCACCGTGCTATCGTTCACTGCTCTGCAGTTTGATGGACAGAAGTCTTGAAGCAAATGTAAGAAATTCATCTTAAAGAACATGTTACAGCCAAGATCCTAATATGTTTGAGCAGATTTAGTACCAACTCTTCATAGTTATCTGTCTTTGAGATTCCCTCAAAATAAGTTACCATCAATGTGAATGCTCCCCACGAAGCCTTTCTTTGCCCACATCATATGGAGAAACTCCTCATCTTGAATAACCTAACGAATCTGAGATCCAGTGGAAATTTATCAATGAGATACTTGAATGCTTTTAATTTTTATTCATTTCCATAGTTCTTCATTAGGCCCAACTTGATATGCAATGCTGGTATCAAAACCTTCTGTGAGTCAACAAGTGCTGGATGCAGGACATGCAGGCTGAAGTGCATGTCGGAGAGGCCGGTCTCTGTTATTCTAGTAATATTCTCTTGTACGACTATCTCACTCCATAGAAAGCAGTGTGGCGCCCCGCAATAAGTGCGTTACAGGAAGGTATTGCATCCCTGACTGAAGATGCAATATCGTCCGTCTCAGTGGTGAACAAGTTAAATCCAAAGCTCCATGTACCACATGCACCAGCCAGAGGCAGAGAACCAACCAGGTCCTGGTGGGAGGAGTGTGAGGTGCAGTGTGGGGGAAGAATAGGAAAAGAAAGTTAGAACGTGGGAGAGACAAGGTCAAGGACAGAAGTCCAGACAGATCTAACCGGGAGGGCACCGTGAAGCGGTGACCCAGACGAGAAAGTGGCCAAACAGCAAAGCAACGGGTCCAAAGACACCCATGCCCAGTCCTACCGGATACCAGTTCCGAGGTAGACAGTCGTCCATCGCTGTACTACAAACCGGAGTGACGGAGTAGCTTGATAGGAGCCCCTCACTAAAGCCACAACTTCTGCAGTCTTACCAGGGGGATACCCGCCACGGAGTTTAGGACCCTTTGTAGCCGGTTGAAGAACATGGAACAGGCAATCCAATAGAGAAACCCCAGTATCCTAACCTGGTGCAACAAGGCAGCACGGCAACGGAAAAAAGGACAGTTAGTAACAGAGGAACACTGTGGAGCTTTGGACAGAGACTGTTCATCACTGGGACCACCCGGTCCGTTACCCAAGAACTGTGTTACCGTGTACAGCTGCAGTAAAGACCTGTTACAGAGGAGCATCGTGTCAGTGCCTTTTCTTTCAGAACTGTTATTAACCCATGCATTCATCAAACTACCTGAGCTGCCGTATTCCACTCAGTGCAGCTCCTGGCCCCGGGGACTACTGCTTATCCTGTGGGGAGCATCCCATCTAGCTGCCGTACATCCCCTGGAGGCCCAAGCAGCGCCGGTGCCATCACCGAACACCCACAGGTGGCGTCACGAGACAAATAAGACTTTATCCCAAACTACCCCAACCCGTCCTTTTGACCACCGGGCCCCCACAGCCTCAGGCATGGAACCATGAGAGTGAAGCAGCGCCTGAGATCTGAGAACCCGGCTACGGTGAGTCAGCAGCAGGACTTTGTGTATCCACCATGGAGACCAAGTAAGAGGGCAACCACCTGTAAGTCACCACAGAGGCACCACACATGTTGGTCGTAGCTCAGCTACCGAAACAGCTGTTTGATGTTGTCATAGATTTCTTTCATGAACACGGCATAACCAACTGGAATTGAAGGTAGTGAATTGCAATGGCAAGATGACTTTAAGGCTTGTTTTGGAAGACTTGATGGAGAGCCTCCATTCCTCTGGATTATGACTTATCTTCATTGCATCCATTAAACTGTTGGTGTTGTTGCATGCCACAAGATCACCCTACATGAAGAACTACTGGACAAGATCTTTATCACTATGGCAGAAATCTGAACATTGTCCGCTAGTGGATTCCACTGCTGAACCTATGAGCTCAGCCTTACTCTTAGGGCCCCGTCACACCTGGCGAGGGGGCTGGAGATGTTGGCGGCGACTTCCGGGAGCGCGCACGTTTTTGGTGCCCGCCAGCGTCGCTGTCCCCCATTTACACAGGGCGACATCTCCAGCACCGGGCCGGCGAGCTGTCAGGCGGCAACGCCGCTGGGGTGTCTGTAAACCCCAGCGGCAATGCAGGACAATGGGAGCCTATGGCTCCCATCGCCTGACAGGTCACCGGCGGCCGGTTACATGGGGCGATGTGTGCACATTGCCCCAGATCGGTCGCCTAGTTTCAGAGCACTGCTCTGAAACCAGCGACCTACCGGCATCGCTGACATCGCCCCTTTACACGAGGCAACGTAGGGGTGATCTCGCCCCGTGTGACGGGCCCTTTAGGCAGCTCAAAGTTTTAACAAGATTGTTCAGTTCACTCTGTGCTTTAATTTGTGGTTCAGTTCTGGTTGCTGACAGAAAGTCTTGGTCGTGAGAGGACGTTGCTTCAGGACACTAAGCACCATCTTCTTCCTCACTTGACTGAAAATGTTTCTGGTTTTGGACTCGGCAGTTTTTTTGTTCGTGGTACTGGGCGTATTGCCGATGGAAGGTTTAAATACTGTAAAGTCCACTTCTTCCTTGATATATCCTTCCTAATGGGGGCACCATGCCGAAATAGTAATTGGTAGTGTGATCTGTTGGCTCTCTCCAAGTTATTGGAATCGTAAAAAACATAGAATACCCCTTTCCATGCAACTACTGGGTAAGATGTGATGCACATCTATTGCAGTATATGTGCGGAGTCCAACTCTTGTCCTGATCTACTATTCTACAGCCAATATATGGTTCATATGCTTTCCTTATCATGATAGTCAACTTTTGCCTTTGTGATGTAAATGTGACTTTTCTGCATTTGTAGCAAAACTATTCACTTTGTTAATGCAAGAACGAGGCATATCTGAAAAAACATATAAAACATGTCAATATGCTAAGAAATCCTAAAACTGTATACCTTACACAAAGAGCATTTATGAAAGTAGGTAAAGCAATTGTAATTAGGATTGCGTCATCGGGGCTGAGTTGATGTTTTATGATTGGTCACCCTGAGATGATACAATACTGAAAGCTCAATAGACTAAACAGGGGATGGAATAGTCTAGCTACTAACAATGCAATAATGATGATAATAATAAAGACTAGGGATAGGGCGAACCCAAACTGCATCTAATGGATGCAGCAAATTCTGGGGTGGCTGCGGGCTGGTATATTTAGCCTGGGGGGCCCAATATCTGGGGAGCACACCAGGCTGAGAATATTAGCCCTCAGCTGTGTGCTTTATCTGCGCTGTATTAATAATAATAATAATAATAATAATAATAATAATAAATAATTTATTTATTTTTACACTAATTTGATGGGAGGTTGCTTGACTTACACTAATGTGTATGGCAACCAATCACATGTTGTCACAGAGGTGGGTGGGGGAAGCAGAGGAATATTCATAAGGCTTAACGAGTGAACCCGGAAGTAATGTGAGATCAGCGCGGGAGGCGGTAGGTATAATTTAACTGATTTTTCTCCCCATTTTGCTTCTTTTGGCAGCCCCACTAGCCACCTTTCTAGAGCTAAAGTTTGGGTCCCCATAGATTTATATGGGATTCAGGATCTAGTTTGGGTCGAATCCATTTTTTTAAAAGTCCGCCTTGATTCTCCGAACCTGCACATCTATGGGTTCGCCCATCTCTAATAAGGACATCATTTTTCTAGAACCCTGCATGAAAGGTGTGATAAGTAATTACAGACTCAGAATCTTGAAAATTAGAGCCAATCAGCAAATTTAAGCATCGCATTTGCTTTTGGCCCCACAAAATTAGTTGTGTTCAACCGCTTTGGTCTGTGAACCAGTTTGGCTGTAGAACAGTGTACTGTAATTGGTCACTTGTATGACGCGGTGACCGGAGAATAATGCTGGAGAACGTTCCAGCTGGCAGCGACTCGCCTTGTAATGCATTAAGTGACAGCTGTTTAGATACCTCTGATAAAGGACACTAATTGAGCATTAAGATCCCTCTGAATGACTGACCTACCACTGTAATTATTAGCCTGACTGTCTTGTTCTCCAGCCAAGAAATGTAAACAGTTGTCATGTGTATCTGATAGGGGTGGTCCGGGAAACATGAAGCTTGGCAGAGGGATCTCATCCACTTGTAGAAGCTCCAGCTATAAAACTGTGATTAAGTACTGCCGATCCCATGTGCTAAGCAAGCGTTGATTTTCTCATCATTCTTGCGGTTGGCGAGCTTCATGAGAAGATGGATGACACTTTATATTGGGTAAATGTTTGCCTTGGTGGAGAATCTCCATGAAAGCTTCATATCACCATAAAATAAGTAACTAACCGAAAATATCCATGATAATGCACCATATTAAGCATAAGGGCAATATACAATAGGTTGAAAATGTTTTAGACAGTTGTGAAAAAATGTTGCAGAGTTAGAATGCTTTCACAAATAGAATGTTTATAGCAATAGAATGCAAAGCAGATGAATTAAAGAGAAATCTTAAAGGGAATCTGTCAATTACAGCAGACTGCCATGCGCTTGACAAAGTAGTCCTGTAATGGTAATCACCAAGTGATAAAGCCTTTAGTTTAAGTAAAGAACTGTTAATTTTTGTTGTCTAGACCCTACAGCATGCTGTCCTCAGCTTACATAGCAAAAACCTGTTAACATATTCCCTTTAATCACATCACTATTTTTTAGTAACTGAATTTTACCTTCAAAACTGCCTCTTTTATTCTAGGAGTGGGGACAGATCCAGGGTGGGGGCTATAAGAACAATAAATGAGACAGATCTAGGGTGAGGGCTATAAGATCAATAAATGGGGCAGATCCAGGGTGGAGGCTATAAGATCAATACATGGGACAAATCCAGGGTGGAGGCTATAAGAACAATGGCTGGGGCAGATCCAGGGTGGAGGCTATAAGAACAGTGGATGGGACAGATCCTGGGTGAGGGCTATAAGAATAATGGCTGTGGCAGATCCAGTGTGAGGGCTATAAGAACAATGGATGGGGCACATCCAGAGTGGAGGCTATAAGAACAGTGGATGGGGCAGATCCAGAGTGGAGGCAATAAGAACAATGGATGGGGCATATCCTGGTGAGGGCTATAAGAATAATGGCTGGGGCAGATCCAGGGTGGGGGCTATAAGAACAATGGATGGGGCAGATCCATGGTGGGGGCTATAAGAATAATGGCTGGGGTAGATCCAGGGTGGAGGCTATAAAAGCAATGGATGGGGGCAGATCCTGGGTGGGGCTAGAAGAACAAAGGGTAGGGCAGATCCAACGTGGAGGCTATAAGAACAATGGATGGGGCAGATCCAGGGTGTGGACTATAAGAACAATGAAGGGCAGATCCAGGGTGGGGGCTATAAAACAATGGATGGGGCAGATCCAGGGTGAGGGCTATAAGAACAATGGATGGGGCAGATCCAGGGTGGGGGCTATAAAACAATGGATGGGAGCAGATCCAGGGTGGAGGCTATGGAAGTCCGTGGCATATCACAGTTCGCTTCCTTGAAGTCTATGGTATGCGCTCACATACCGAGCTGCTGTCTATCTCTATCTCTCTTTATCCTCTATCTATTGGATTTTCAGACATGCTTTGTAAATTCTTGCATCCCCTAAGAACACAATACTTATGAAGTGTCTTTTCTTTCGATCTCTTGGTTGTGCTGCCCCTATGTTGTTCCTGCTGGAAACGTACAGATATATTGATCACTCGTTGTTTCCATTCCTCTTATCCTAAGGTGTTTCTCCATTCATAGTAATCACTGATTAGACAATAAAAGGGTCCACTGACAAATGGAAGGATAACACCCAACTGTCACATTTCCAGGAGTAACAACTGAGGGTTTCATCAACAAAGAGTTCTAATAAAAGATTGCAGAATTGTTACTTCATTACAGTGACAGTAACTGTGAATGCATCTACTTTTACTGTTTCTCAGTGTTTACTGTGCGGGTTATTTTTTTCCATTGGAGTAATATAAATGAGAGAAATTCTCAGCAGAGGGAACATTTCCTCTCTTGCTATTGCCGCCGGGGGCTATGTGTTTTAATGTTCTTTCCGTTACCATGTGTCAACCAGGGGAACATTAACAAGTAAAGTATAAAAATAATGTCCGTCTTCCCTATCGGGATATTTCTACAGGGTGGGAAGAAAAACATTTTCCACTATAAGCCATTTACTGCAAAGTGGGGGAAACTGTCACTTTGCTACACTTTAGGTCTGAGACATAAGTCAGAGTGATTTGCACCGGGATTAGAACTGGTTAT
Organism: Allobates femoralis; assembly: GCA_033576535.1. Lineage (NCBI taxonomy): Eukaryota > Metazoa > Chordata > Amphibia > Anura > Aromobatidae > Allobates > Allobates femoralis. The sequence continues at coordinate 163,024,860 of JARQOC010000007.1, read as the reverse complement.
TTTCTTCACACTAGCAGAAAACAGCCCATGTGGCGGCATTTCCTTTGGGAAGGAGCGCGTCTGGTTTCGGCATTCATCTACATCGGTTGCCTTTGATGAAGAATGTAAGCACAGTTAACAAGTCCATCAGTGAAAGTAATGATGGGACTGATGGATCAAAGCTTTCCATACAATGCTGGTGATTCATCCATTACAGCACAAGAAGTGCGTGATTGTCTCCTCGGCTCCCGACTCTTTATCGAGTTTGCTACCAAGTCTTAGATTTTAAGATGCGTTGGAAATTCGGCACTGAAACAATAAAAAACTTTTTCAGATTTTTTCTTCGTAAGTGCACAATGGCCAACAGAAGCAATGAAAAATGTTGACATTTAAAGGGATTGTTCACTACTTTATAATAGTTTAAATATGGGCACATGGTGTTCCCAAAATATAAAATACACAAAACTCACCTAACAGGCAGGGAGATAGTTTCTTCTGGCTCCCCAAAAAGTTAATATAACAGCAAAAACCTAGTACCCACCATAAGAGGGTCTATGGTCCTGCCACCCGAGCCTGGGGAATGTTGTGTTCTTGTACAAATATTAATGTGTTATCAACTTGTGTGTATCTATGTTGACATGTTACAGATTTATGTATATAATGTTTGTGCTACTGCTCCCTGGTACCTCGGGTAAACTAGGTTACATTAACTAGTGACCTAGTACACCCTTAAGGGTGGAGTTATGAGTTTCCTCCGGAAGTGAAAGTGTTATTAGGTTAGCTAGTGAGTCCAACCACTAGGGGTGGGGATTAAGCAACAAAAGAAGCCTGCATGTGTTGGCAAACAGGAGAGTCCCAAGCAAATGGAGGGAGACTGAAACTGGAATAGGAACGTCTGTCCTACTTGATTCGGTTGGACACTTTGGGTCACTCCGGGATTTGGGTGTAGGATTCGGGATATGATTGGAGCGAAAAGTCAGTGCACTCCTACATTTTTTTTCTAAACCATTTTTTAAAAAAAGACCCCAAACACAGTTCCACTGACATTCTAAAAGTAAAAAAAAAATTTTTTGACCTGCAGAATCAAGTTTCCAGATCATCTTTCGTAAACTGAAGAGAGTTAAAAACAAAAGCCAATAACAAGGACAAAACTGCATGTTTTTCACCATTTTACCCCTCTTGAATTCTTTTTCTGCTTTTCACTACATCACAGAGCTTCTGGAAAAATGCTTGCGTTTCCCCATTGACTGCCACTATACTCGCGGCATGATTCAAGCCCATCCGAGCATCCGATTGACTTGTTTTGAGTACCGATCAACCGAGCACAGTAGTGCTCACTCATCACTAATACTCTCCCCTCTCTGCACAATGACCTCTGCGCAGATCACAGAGCATGCCCATAACACTAGGTAATATAAAAGCATATCTGTAAGCACGGTATAGAGAATCTGAGCAAGGATGGCCATCCCCCAAATCATCTACTGGACATATAATAAAAAAGGTTAAAAATTAAATTTGGAAAATAAAAAAAAAGACTACAACAACAACATCCGAGGACCATCCGGTCCCATAGACTTGAATGGGCGAGTGCCATCCGATTCTTGATGCATATTGTGCATTCAGCGAGATTTTTACATGCCAATTGGAGTGTAAAAAAATAGTTTATCTGCACTGCCATATTGAATAACATTGGTCGAAGTTATTGGCGGATAGTGCTCGGAACGAAAGTATGGTCGTCTATGCAAGGGTTACAGAGGTAAAAATTCAGCAGCTCAGATTAGGTGAGTACAAACTTTATTTTTTTTGGTGTGTGGGCTGGAGTGGCATTAAGATGCCGTTACTAATTTTGGAAGGTGCACTCAGAGCATCATTACATTTAAAGGCAATCTGTCAGCAGGTTTTTGCAACTGCATCTGACAGCAACATAATTTAGACAAAAAGATTCTGAATCCAACGGTGTATCACATAGTGGGTGCAGCCTTTCTATCACAATGAAAACATTCAGGGCCACTTTACACACACCCAACTTATCTGTCCAACTTCTGACCAACTTACTGGTTGCAGTGAAATCATGGACACATTGCTCCATTTTGTGGCTGTGTACAAATGGAACAATGTGTCCATGATTTCACTGCAACCAGTAAGTTGTTCAGAAGTTGGACAGATAAGTTGGTGTGTGTAAAGTGGCCATTAGACTTAGCCATGTGGAAGAGCTGGGGGAGCTGCCACCACCCACACCAGGCTCTCTATAGAGATAGTGCATTGAAAGTGAGATGTCAATCACAGCTGGAGGGGGAGGGGTTAATGATAGAATCATAGCACACGTATAACGTTTGTTTTGTTTCAAAGTGAGATTTTTATTGTGGTACAGTCAGTAGTTGAGTAAGCGACTTCGCTGGTGTTGACAACACTTGTTAAGTCACGTGTGCTGTGATTCTATCATTAACTGTATATGGGATCCAAGGTTCCGTTCACTAAGCACGGTGACATACAAAAAAAGTTGAGTGCTAGCCATCCGATCCTACTTTCAGCAGGGGGTGTGTCAGACTGAGTTTGTAGTCCTGTAATGCTAATCATTGGCTCATAAAGCCTTTAGTTTAGGTAAACCATTGCTAAATACACATAAGAGAAGCACAGTTGCTTTTTGTTTTTTAACCCTTGCAGCATGTTGTTCTTGGATTACATAGCAAAATCCTGCTGACAGATTCCCTTTCAGGAACACTAAGGGTACCGTCACACGTGGCGATATCCCGGGCGATTCCATAGGCGACGCACGTGCACGCGCACGCATTTGCGTGTTGCCTGTGGTCGCCGTCGCCCATTTACATGGGGCGACAACTTAGGCGACGCTCAAGCGACAACCCGACCGGAAATTGCCTGAGCGTCGCCAAAGGCCCAGGGGCGATCAAGTAGCTGGTCGCCACTTCCGCGTTACACAGAGCCACCATATTAACGGTGTGGGTGTAATTTTGATCAGCATCTCGGAGATAGGCGTTAACATAATGCTGTGTGATGCCTTGAAGACGTGTGATTGGTTCCAAACAAGCACCAATCATTATTTAATGTGTCCTTGTTGTTGTACTTTATAGACAACTCTCGTGTGATGTGTCGCAGATTATTACTAAACGCATTGGCATTGCCAACAAGGCAAAACACGACGCTCGCGTATTGTACAGTGAATTTTCACAGCGCTTTTAGGTTATGGTTTAGGTTATAAACATATACAGATTGACAACACTCGGGCGAATGAACGCACGGGAGATGTGTCACATGTTGACGGGGGCCCAGAAGCGCCGCATGAGCTACAGTATAATAAATGTAATCTTGGGCGTCCTGTCATGCAGGACACCTGCAACTACAGGGCTCATGCAGCTTTTATTTTACATGTTATTGCAATTGCGTTCTGTTAACACACATTTGTGGCAGCACATCTCTGAACTTTTAGCACACAGCCGCAAACACAGAGGCGACATCTATGTACAGTATGTACGCTCCTGGGTGAGACACCTTTCAACATCATCAAATATGGCACCGATGAAAAAGGCAACTAATCGTAACGCTCGAGCTGCCACCAATCCACGCACACCCCCGGAGCTACTAAATACACCCAGAAACGCCTACCAGAATGGTATAGGCGATGTGTGCTGTCGCCTTTGACATCGCTCATGAGATGTTACACAGGGCGATCAGCACACATCGCCAAGAATGGTCGCCTGGTTTCACAGCACTGATGTGAAACCAGGCGACCACTCAGACGTGTCGCCGTCGCCCATTTACATTAGCCGACGCATTGGCGATATCGCTGGCGACAGGCCACGCCTCGGCGTCGCCTATGGAATCGCCACGTGTGACGGTACCCTAATACTTTCGCAAGGGGGAATTAATTGTGTTTAGGCGGCGTAAAGGGGCATTATCACCGAGACAGGGGTTGCAATATTTGCTTGCCATGGTGCCAGCAAACAATGCTACACCACTCACGCAGGTAAAATGGGGAAAAATTGGCAACTTCAAATGAATTAATGGTATTTATTCAAGACGGTCATACGGTAAAACTATCTCCATTTCCTATATCAACCAATACTAGTGCGGCTTTTATTTTACCAAAGAGACTTAGAAAAATAAAAGCTAAGCTCTGATTGATTGCTAAGGACAGCTTCTTGGATAGAGGAGCCCCAAAAAGTGAGATAAATGAGTTTTCTATTATTACATTTCTTAGAGTTCATTATTATAAATGAACTATTGTTTCTGACATAGCACATTTTCTTACCGGACCAGTCTTTCTTTTCCTATTCAGATATATAACAAGTTTTTGAGACCACACGATCAAGCCGGGTCATAAGTTGATGCCTCACCCCCCCCCCCCTTGATGTGCTTTTCCCACCCCAATTCATCAAGCTTTACTAAGCATTTGGACTTGGAGAACGCTGAAGATGTTGGAGATACATATATTTGACATTTTGCATTTTAAACACTTAAGACTGATCTCCTTTAAACTGAGTGTAATATAAACTTTTGCAGTATGTCACACATTAAGATAGTATCATATGTTCCTAGAGCCAAACATTCCAGGCTCGTTCTACCCGGATCATTCACTTAACTGTATTCACCTTTTTGGAATCGATCTTATCTGGATTTGCATTAGTCGTTTGAAGAAAAGAAAACAGATTTATTCAACAAACTGCTTGTGATTGGAGCCTGAAGTCTTTACTGTTCTCATGTTGGTTGACATAAGAAAATATATCCTAATCGGGAGAACTTGTCAGAGAACAATCAGGGAGATTGTTTAACACAACATTAGGGAAGCTAATGTGAAATAAATGAAAATACTGATTCACTGGACTCATAACTAGCGATGGGCGAATAGATCCTAAATGAATCCATTTTCTTGCAAATTTTCCCCAAAATTCTGATTTTTACAAAACCAAATTTTTTGGGGACCAGAGTCGCTGAAATCATAAAAAATGAGGGCTAGCTGGATGACCTGGGGTAAGAAAATGGTAATATCAGTACTAAAAAATACAGTGGGTACAGAAAGTATTCAGACCCCTTTAAAGTTTTCACTCTTTGTTTCATTGCAGCCATTTGGTAAATTCAAAAAAGTTCATTTTTTTCTCATTAATGTACACTCTGCACCCCATCTTGACTGAACCCCCCCCCAGAAATGTAGACATTTTTACGAAATTCATTAAAAAAGAAAAACTGAAATATCATATGGTCGTAAGTATTCAGACCCTTTGCTCAGTATTGATTAGAAGCACCTTTTGAGCTAGTACAGCCATGAGTCTTCATGGGAATGATGCAACAAGTTTTTCAACCCTGGATTTGGGGATCCTCTGCCATTTTTCCTTGCAGTTTATAAAAGACAAGGGGTAGACAAGGCGCAATGGGTCTAAACTGTTTGTAGGAAGTGTAAGTGCAGTGTAAGAACTGCTCACCTTAATCAGTTGTGTGACCACAACTGGTTCTTCTCTGTAACACCAGTAATATGATTGGACACACAGAGATGATGTCACTCTGCTGAGCTAATCACATGACAAGAAGAAGCAGGAAGTGGAGGAGCGCAACGCATGGAGGGAGACAGGACACTGCTGGAAAAGGTGAGTAACATGGTGGTTGTTATTTTATTATGGGCAGCAGCATGGGGGGCCATATCTAGCACAGGGGGGCATGTGCCATCATAGGGGGTTGCAGGCAATTTAATATGCGCTACACCCCTACTCCATCACCACGGTGATGGGGCACGTGACCTCCCACTGGCTCCTGCAGCCCACACCCAGCCCGCTCCAGCCTCTGGACACACTCCAGAGCTGCCCCCACCCTCCCCTGCACCCACCCTCCATAAATTCGGACTATAAGATGCGCCCCCCACGTTTCCCCACAGTTGGGGGAACAAAATTGTGTCTTATAGTCTGAAAAATACGGTAAATCTGGCACCTGTCTTTAATAATAATTGTTTAACCAGTTAAATGTGCTGCCCCTGTGACTAGGCCCACAGAATGGTATTGCATTTAGTATTTATATGTAATATTATTGTAAGTTGCTAGTTTAGGATTTAAATCTTATGGAGTCTATTTTTACACTCACTTAGGACCGCACCACTTAGAGTAGGGGGAACTGGTAAATAGTAGGTTCCACAGGTGGGGGCGGAGCTTAGGACTAGAGTAGAGTGACAGTTGACAGTTTTACCTCAGACGGTGCTGGGAAGGCAGACAGAGTGGTCAGGCCTGGCAGCCCAGCTGAGTGGAGGGTACCCCATCTATATGTCGGGACCCAGGACAGATGGCAACGGGCCAGAGCTGGTAGGAGCCAGCTGGTCATGTTGAGGGGACACGGTGACACGGACAACCGAGGCAACCAGGAGTTCAGCCCTGACTGCAAAGCCGACGAGCTGTAGGCCCAACAGAAACGGGTTGCTGACAGCGCCACAAGGTACCTCTCCCCTCAGGACTGAAAACCGGTTCAGGACACTAGAAGAAACTAAAAGGGACAGACATTTACTGCGGTTACTGCGGCTGGAAGGGAGCCTCTTTACTTTTCGTCCGGGTTGCCTTGTCCAGACCGAGTAGTGGACAGACCTTATCTTCTAGACACTGACCGTAGTACTGGCGGCGGAGCTCTTCAAAGGTGGTGAAAGACTGAAAGAACTAGAGTAAGAAAGGAAGTAGTAAACCCTGAAAGACAAAGAGAGGACATCTACAGACTCCATAAGAGAAACCTGAGTTGGTAAGAACACCTTAAACCAAACTGTACCGTGTCTTGTTATGCCATCAGTCGGTACCAAGTAAAGCAGAGTTAAACTGGAACTGTTTCTGTTATTCTTCCTGCCGCAGCCCGGAGGGCTCAACATCATCATCAACATCTTTAAAGCAGACGGGTAAGAACTACACCACCAGTACCATCACTGTCCTCCCTCACCGTCTCACCACAATAGCTGCCCTGAGGTAAAGCTCCACCTGTGGGGAGCTGTACCACACTTTGCTGCCCCCCCTCCATCACCTCAGTGGCCGGCTGGCAGCGCCGGTACCATCTTACCGGACTCTACAGGTGGCGTCACGTTCCCCTGTAAATAACCCCTTTAACCCCACCGTTTACCATCAACATCTGGTATAATTGATCACCAGGGCACGGCACCGGGGTCCCGACCATCCGTGACTCCCCACACAGTAGCCCCGTGTCCGAGTCCCTCACCCACCCTAGCTCTGGTTGAATCATAAATGCTACTGTCAATCTTCTAGCATTTAAGCATCCCGATCCTGTGAATGTGTATGAAACCAAACTTGGACCTTGGCTTTATAAGAAATCGATAATTTTATTATATACTGCAATAATGGAATAAGTATTACCCTATATATCAGAAATTAACAAGGGGCACTCAAAAAGTGAAAAGCAATAAAAATATTCCAGTACTTAAAGGGGAACTCTGGGGAGTGAAAACTTTTAGTACAGTTCCTGCCCTCCTACTTGATGAATCAGAGCTGTACACTGCTTTAAGATCACTTATAATTCAAAAAAATCATATCTGCTCATTTGATCTCCCCTCTCTGTCAGGGGACATAACATGTAAGTATGTCAGCTTCATGTAGGAGCAGAAATCAGGAGGTGTGTTTGGGGGCGTGTGGATGCTGAGAGCTGCAGGATCATCCTAAAATCCAGCCCCTGAAATACCATCCTATGTAAAAGCTGGTCCAGACTTGAAATAGAAATCATGTTACCAAGCAGATACAAATACATGCTGTGATTCTCTGCTGTATGATGATGCCTAATGTGTACTGTTATTATGAGGCTAAGAGCACAGGCAAAGCACTACACTGATCGATTCAGCTCTGCATGGTCTCCCCTCCCCCGATAGGAACATGGTATCTTTTTAGCTCTCCATATTTCAATGGATCATCATCATCACTCCTCAGTGACAGTCACAGTAAGGCATCCAGAGTCTGCAGCATCTGTTACACATAATATAAACCCCAAAGTGTCATTATTCATTTATCTGTTCCTTATACTGTGCCGCCAACATATGGGCTTAAAAATATCTTTCCATTATCTTTCTTTCACATGTCTGTGTATTTATCTGTCATCTATCGATAAATCTGTCTATCATATATCTTATGTATTCATCCATCCACCCATAAATCTATGGCGGCCGTCACACACTACGATTTTGTGAGGGAACTCAATAATGATCTCGGGTGCGCTCGTGGACAACATCGTTAGTGAGGTGTCACATGTATAGTATCGTTCAGGACGCAGCAACGATGTTACGTGCAGGATCGTTCACACAACCAGCGACCGATGCTTGTCAATGATGTGAATAAGCGAAATCGGTAAGGAGATCGGTTATCGCGGTGTCACACAGAACGATGCAGCAGATTGCATGATCGACATTATCTGATATGGGGTCCGGTTCTCATATCTGTATATAACGATCTGACCACTTATCGCTTGTCAGATCTACCTGTCACATGCAATGACGTCGTGCAGCGACTGAAAATCTGCGATATTTCAGCGATATCTTTACAGATATTGTAGCGTGTGACGACCACATATCTATCATATATCTATCCTATGTATTCATCCTTCTATCTATCCTATTTATATCTATCTATTCAATTAATATCTATTCATACATCTCTATCAAGAAAAAAAAAACAGACAGCACTTCCTTATGCTCTTCAGCAGGTGCAAATCTATATAGCTGAATTATAAATGTAGTGTAGTGTAGACAGGGACCCTTCAGAGTTATGGTCACCGTGAAGTGATGGAAGGGCAGGCATATATTGGCCAATACATGCGCTAAGAACCATAAAAAACAAAAAAATGATCTGAGTTTTTTTGAGAAAACGTTTTAGGTTTTATTTTATCTCAAAATAACACCTAAAAACATCATTGTTTGCATGTATTGGCTTAACCTGTGTGCTGCTATCATTTTGATACATACATAATTCAGCTATATAGATTTGCACCTGGGCTGAAGAGCATAAGGAAGTGCTGTCTGTTTTTTTTGCTTCATATATTATCTGTGGAACAAGCTGGTTGTACTCAAGGGCTGGCTGGTAGATCTTGCCCTGGGGGGCAGTCTACTTCTTCCAGTCAAGCCCGAGCACAAGTGTGGACCGGGGGGGTGGGGGTGGTGCTGGCGGAGCAAGCCAGGTGGAGAGCAGTGGGGGGGTGTGCTGTCGGAGCCAGCCAGGTGAAGAGCAGGGTGCTGTAATCACCAGCCTCCACCACGCTGCCTGTCGCGGCCCGCCGCCTGCTTCACGGGTCCACCTGTCATTGCAGCAGCTGCGGCCGCAAAGCACCGCCGTGCGGCCCCTATCATTGCAGGGGGCGGCCCTAAACTAGGGCAATACCACCGGCATGGGGGGCATATGCCTCCCTGTTACCTGGGCCAGTCTGCCCCTGTTTCTACTGGTGGACTTGCACTCCTGCCTCTCTACCATAGGGTCCAACTGAAGTGGTATGTCTCCTGCTACTGTCCATTGCAACGGAGACTCCTTCGGTATGAGAGAGGCTTTTTAGTGTAGACAGAAGTCCTTCAGAGTTATGGTCACCGTAAAGTGGTTGAAGGGCAGGCATATATCGGCCAATGCATGCGCTAAGAACCATAAAAAAAAACCAACAAAAAACAAAAAATTTTATCTGAGTTTTTTGAGAAAACTTTTTAGTTTTTTTCAACGTAACACCTAAAAACATCATTGTCTGCATGTATTGGCTTAACCAGTGTGCTGCTATCATTTTGATACATAGCTATCTATCTATCTATCGATCTATCTATCTATCTATCTATCTATCTATGGGGTTTATCTGAATCCCATTTTAGACAAACTAATGTTGAACTTTTCAATTCAATTCAGAAATACAATATGAACAGGGCTAAGGATGGTATATTAGGGGCTGGATTGTAGTATGAGCATGGGGCCGGCGGCCGCGCCCACTCCCATGCCCCTCCCCATACAGAACTGTGAGGGGGTGGGAATGTAGGATGATCCTGCAGCTCCCAGCATCCACACCCCCGACACACCTCTTGATCTCTGCTCCTGCATGAAGCTGCCAGGCTGAAATGTTGTGTCCCCTGAGGGGGGGAAGATCAAAGTGAAGGTATGATTTTATTGAATTATAAGTGATCTAGAGATCCTTGTACTGCAGTGTACGGCTCTACTTCATCATGTAGCAGGGCAGGGACAGTACTAAAAAGTTTTCTCTCCGGAGTTTCCCAATTCAAAAATAAAGAACTTAAAAAAAATATTTAGTGTAAAAGTCCAGTCTGTACAAAAACTACTAGAAAAAAAGCAGCATCAGAAAAAATTTACCATCCATGCCAAAGACAAAAAACCAAATGCACTTACAGGACGCAGTCAGAGCCCAATTGTAGAGCAAGCCCAGCTGCTGGCTGATAAAATCACCTCTACCAGCATATGTGGGAGGCGACCTGCCATGCATACACTAGGCCTGCATAAGACACCATTCACACTGATACATATGATGCAGAGTGTCTGAAAGCTACCCAACCGCTCCGCTGCCTGAGCATTGGGCCGCACAGTACGATGCCTCTGCACCACTGGATGAACGGTGCCCCTATGGGCCCAACTGCACCCTGGATGGATAAAAAAGTGCAAAGGTTTTTTATATGATAAATAAAAAACCTTTATAGATGGGATTTTGGTTCATGTGTTGGCCCAAGACATTTAAGCTGATGACCCACGATCAAGGGATCCCATGCTCACCAGTCCTAACAAAATTGTACAAAAACTACTAGAAAAAAAGCAGCATCAGAAAAAATTTACCATCCATGCCAAAGACAAAAAACCAAATGCACTTACAGGACGCAGTCAGAGCCCAATTGTAGAGCAAGCCCAGCTGCTGGCTGATAAAATCACCTCTACCAGCATATGTGGGAGGCGACCTGCCATGCATACACTAGGCCTGCATAAGACACCATTCACACTGATACATATGATGCAGAGTGTCTGAAAGCTACCCAACCGCTCCGCTGCCTGAGCATTGGGCCGCACAGTACGATGCCTCTGCACCACTGGATGAACGGTGCCCCTATGGGCCCAACTGCACCCTGGATGGATAAAAAAGTGCAAAGGTTTTTTATATGATAAATAAAAAACCTTTATAGATGGGATTTTGGTTCATGTGTTGGCCCAAGACATTTAAGCTGATGACCCACGATCAAGGGATCCCATGCTCACCAGTCCTAACAAAATTGTACAAAAACTACTAGAAAAAAAGCAGCATCAGAAAAAATTTACCATCCATGCCAAAGACAAAAAACCAAATGCACTTACAGGACGCAGTCAGAGCCCAATTGTAGAGCAAGCCCAGCTGCTGGCTGATAAAATCACCTCTACCAGCATATGTGGGAGGCGACCTGCCATGCATACACTAGGCCTGCATAAGACACCATTCACACTGATACATATGATGCAGAGTGTCTGAAAGCTACCCAACCGCTCCGCTGCCTGAGCATTGGGCCGCACAGTACGATGCCTCTGCACCACTGGATGAACGGTGCCCCTATGGGCCCAACTGCACCCTGGATGGATAAAAAAGTGCAAAGGTTTTTTATATGATAAATAAAAAACCTTTATAGATGGGATTTTGGTTCATGTGTTGGCCCAAGACATTTAAGCTGATGACCCACGATCAAGGGATCCCATGCTCACCAGTCCTAACAAAATTGTACAAAAACTACTAGAAAAAAAGCAGCATCAGAAAAAATTTACCATCCATGCCAAAGACAAAAAACCAAATGCACTTACAGGACGCAGTCAGAGCCCAATTGTAGAGCAAGCCCAGCTGCTGGCTGATAAAATCACCTCTACCAGCATATGTGGGAGGCGACCTGCCATGCATACACTAGGCCTGCATAAGACACCATTCACACTGATACATATGATGCAGAGTGTCTGAAAGCTACCCAACCGCTCCGCTGCCTGAGCATTGGGCCGCACAGTACGATGCCTCTGCACCACTGGATGAACGGTGCCCCTATGGGCCCAACTGCACCCTGGATGGATAAAAAAGTGCAAAGGTTTTTTATATGATAAATAAAAAACCTTTATAGATGGGATTTTGGTTCATGTGTTGGCCCAAGACATTTAAGCTGATGACCCACGATCAAGGGATCCCATGCTCACCAGTCCTAACAAAATTGTACAAAAACTACTAGAAAAAAAGCAGCATCAGAAAAAATTTACCATCCATGCCAAAGACAAAAAACCAAATGCACTTACAGGACGCAGTCAGAGCCCAATTGTAGAGCAAGCCCAGCTGCTGGCTGATAAAATCACCTCTACCAGCATATGTGGGAGGCGACCTGCCATGCATACACTAGGCCTGCATAAGACACCATTCACACTGATACATATGATGCAGAGTGTCTGAAAGCTACCCAACCGCTCCGCTGCCTGAGCATTGGGCCGCAAAGTACGATGCCTCTGCACCACTGGATGAACGGTGCCCCTATGGGCCCAACTGCACCCTGGATGGATAAAAAAGTGCAAAGGTTTTTTATATGATAAATAAAAAACCTTTATAGATGGGATTTTGGTTCATGTGTTGGCCCAAGACATTTAAGCTGATGACCCACGATCAAGGGATCCCATGCTCACCAGTCCTAACAAAATTGTACAAAAACTACTAGAAAAAAAGCAGCATCAGAAAAAATTTACCATCCATGCCAAAGACAAAAAACCAAATGCACTTACAGGACGCAGTCAGAGCCCAATTGTAGAGCAAGCCCAGCTGCTGGCTGATAAAATCACCTCTACCAGCATATGTGGGAGGCGACCTGCCATGCATACACTAGGCCTGCATAAGACACCATTCACACTGATACATATGATGCAGAGTGTCTGAAAGCTACCCAACCGCTCCGCTGCCTGAGCATTGGGCCGCACAGTACGATGCCTCTGCACCACTGGATGAACGGTGCCCCTATGGGCCCAACTGCACCCTGGATGGATAAAAAAGTGCAAAGGTTTTTTATATGATAAATAAAAAACCTTTATAGATGGGATTTTGGTTCATGTGTTGGCCCAAGACATTTAAGCTGATGACCCACGATCAAGGGATCCCATGCTCACCAGTCCTAACAAAATTGTACAAAAACTACTAGAAAAAAAGCAGCATCAGAAAAAATTTACCATCCATGCCAAAGACAAAAAACCAAATGCACTTACAGGACGCAGTCAGAGCCCAATTGTAGAGCAAGCCCAGCTGCTGGCTGATAAAATCACCTCTACCAGCATATGTGGGAGGCGACCTGCCATGCATACACTAGGCCTGCATAAGACACCATTCACACTGATACATATGATGCAGAGTGTCTGAAAGCTACCCAACCGCTCCGCTGCCTGAGCATTGGGCCGCACAGTACGATGCCACTGCACCACTGGATGAACGGTGCCCCTATGGGCCCAACTGCACCCTGGATGGATAAAAAAGTGCAAAGGTTTTTTATATGATAAATAAAAAACCTTTATAGATGGGATTTTGGTTCATGTGTTGGCCCAAGACATTTAAGCTGATGACCCACGATCAAGGGATCCCATGCTCACCAGTCCTAACAAAATTGTACAAAAACTACTAGAAAAAAAGCAGCATCAGAAAAAATTTACCATCCATGCCAAAGACAAAAAACCAAATGCACTTACAGGACGCAGTCAGAGCCCAATTGTAGAGCAAGCCCAGCTGCTGGCTGATAAAATCACCTCTACCAGCATATGTGGGAGGCGACCTGCCATGCATACACTAGGCCTGCATAAGACACCATTCACACTGATACATATGATGCAGAGTGTCTGAAAGCTACCCAACCGCTCCGCTGCCTGAGCATTGGGCCGCACAGTACGATGCCACTGCACCACTGGATGAACGGTGCCCCTATGGGCCCAACTGCACCCTGGATGGATAAAAAAGTGCAAAGGTTTTTTATATGATAAATAAAAAACCTTTATAGATGGGATTTTGGTTCATGTGTTGGCCCAAGACATTTAAGCTGATGACCCACGATCAAGGGATCCCATGCTCACCAGTCCTAACAAAATTGTACAAAAACTACTAGAAAAAAAGCAGCATCAGAAAAAGTTTACCATCCATGCCAAAGACAAAAAACCAAATGCACTTACAGGACGCAGTCAGAGCCCAATTGTAGAGCAAGCCCAGCTGCTGGCTGATAAAATCACCTCTACCAGCATATGTGGGAGGCGACCTGCCATGCATACACTAGGCCTGCATAAGACACCATTCACACTGATACATATGATGCAGAGTGTCTGAAAGCTACCCAACCGCTCCGCTGCCTGAGCATTGGGCCGCACAGTACGATGCCTCTGCATCCTGCGTCCTGTAAGTGCATTTGGTTTTTTGTCTTTGGCATGGATGGTAAATTTTTTCTGATGCTGCTTTTTTTTCTAGTAGTTTTTGTACAATTTTGTTAGGACTGGTGAGCATGGGATCCCTTGATCGTGGGTCATCAGCTTAAATGTCTTGGGCCAACACATGAACCAAAATCCCATCTATAAAGGTTTTTTATTTATCATATAAAAAACCTTTGCACTTTTTTATCCATCCAGGGTGCAGTTGGGCCCATAGGGGCACCGTTCATCCAGTGGTGCAGAGGCATCGTACTGTGCGGCCCAATGCTCAGGCAGCGGAGCGGTTTGGGTAGCTTTCAGACACTCTGCATCATATGTATCAGTGTGAATGGTGTCTTATGCAGGCCTAGTGTATGCATGGCAGGTCGCCTCCCACATATGCTGGTAGAGGTGATTTTATCAGCCAGCAGCTGGGCTTGCTCTACAATTGGGCTCTGACTGCGTCCTGTAAGTGCATTTGGTTTTTTGTCTTTGGCATGGATGGTAAATTTTTTCTGATGCTGCTTTTTTTCTAGTAGTTTTTGTACAATTTTGTTAGGACTGGTGAGCATGGGATCCCTTGATCGTGGGTCATCAGCTTAAATGTCTTGGGCCAACACATGAACCAAAATCCCATCTATAAAGGTTTTTTATTTATCATATAAAAAACCTTTGCACTTTTTTATCCATCCAGGGTGCAGTTGGGCCCATAGGGGCACCGTTCATCCAGTGGTGCAGAGGCATCGTACTGTGCGGCCCAATGCTCAGGCAGCGGAGCGGTTGGGTAGCTTTCAGACACTCTGCATCATATGTATCAGTGTGAATGGTGTCTTATGCAGGCCTAGTGTATGCATGGCAGGTCGCCTCCCACATATGCTGGTAGAGGTGATTTTATCAGCCAGCAGCTGGGCTTGCTCTACAATTGGTCTCTGACTGCGTCCTGTAAGTGCATTTGGTTTTTTGTCTTTGGCATGGATGGTAAATTTTTTCTGATGCTGCTTTTTTTCTAGTAGTTTTTGTACAATTTTGTTAGGACTGGTGAGCATGGGATCCCTTGATCGTGGGTCATCAGCTTAAATGTCTTGGGCCAACACATGAACCAAAATCCCATCTATAAAGGTTTTTTATTTATCATATAAAAAACCTTTGCACTTTTTTATCCATCCAGGGTGCAGTTGGGCCCATAGGGGCACCGTTCATCCAGTGGTGCAGAGGCATCGTACTGTGCGGCCCAATGCTCAGGCAGCGGAGCGGTTGGGTAGCTTTCAGACACTCTGCATCATATGTATCAGTGTGAATGGTGTCTTATGCAGGTCTAGTGTATGCATGGCAGGTCGCCTCCCACATATGCTGGTAGAGGTGATTTTATCAGCCAGCAGCTGGGCTTGCTCTACAATTGGGCTCTGACTGCGTCGTCTGTAAGTGCATTTGGTTTTTTGTCTTTGGCATGGATGGTAAATTTTTTCTGATGCTGCTTTTTTTCTAGTAGTTTTTGTACAATTTTGTTAGGACTGGTGAGCATGGGATCCCTTGATCGTGGGTCATCAGCTTAAATGTCTTGGGCCAACACATGAACCAAAATCCCATCTATAAAGGTTTTTTATTTATCATATAAAAAACCTTTGCACTTTTTTATCCATCCAGGGTGCAGTTGGGCCCATAGGGGCATCGTTCATCCAGTGGTGCAGAGGCATCGTACTGTGCGGCCCAATGCTCAGGCAGCGGAGCGGTTGGGTAGTTTTCAGACACTCTGCATCATATGTATCAGTGTGAATGGTGTCTTATGCAGGCCTAGTGTATGCATGGCAGGTCGCCTCCCACATATGCTGGTAGAGGTGATTTTATCAGCCAGCAGCTGGGCTTGCTCTACAATTGGGCTCTGACTGCGTCCTGTAAGTGCATTTGGTTTTTTGTCTTTGGCATGGATGGTAAATTTTTTCTGATGCTGCTTTTTTTCTAGTAGTTTTTGTACAATTTTGTTAGGACTGGTGAGCATGGGATCCCTTGATCGTGGGTCATCAGCTTAAATGTCTTGGGCCAACACATGAACCAAAATCCCATTTATAAAGGTTTTTTATTTATCATATAAAAAACCTTTGCACTTTTTTATCCATCCAGGGTGCAGTTGGGCCCATAGGGGCACCGTTCATCCAGTGGTGCAGAGGCATCGTACTGTGCGGCCCAATGCTCAGGCAGCGGAGCGGTTGGGTAGCTTTCAGACACTCTGCATCATATGTATCAGTGTGAATGGTGTCTTATGCAGGCCTAGTGTATGCATGGCAGGTCGCCTCCCACATATGCTGGTAGAGGTGATTTTATCAGCCAGCAGCTGGGCTTGTCCTACAATTGGGCTCTGACTGCGTCCTGTAAGTGCATTTGGTTTTTTGTCTTTGGCATGGATGGTAAATTTTTTAAAAGTCCAGTCTGCCAAAATATAAAAATTATTTAACCCACTTGTTAAATGCTAAACAACAAACAAACTATTGAAATGGCAGAATTACAGTTTTTAGTTCACCTTCTTTCTTATAAACAATACAAAAAAAAAATCGACATATCATTTCCACCCCAAAATGATACCGATAGAAACTATAGCTCATCTTGCAAAAAAAAGCCCCCTCTCAGAAAAGGGCAAGATGAAGAAATTTGTTTTTCTTAACAAAGTTAAAATTTTCTTTATCCACTGTTATAATTTTACTGATCTTGAAAATCAAGTTTGTTTGTAGTTTTTATTGCAAACTAAATTAAAAATCCAAAAAACGATGGAAGAGTTGCATTGGTTTCATAATTTCACCCTACTTGGAGTTTTATTTTTGTCCACTTTTTTCGGTACATTATATAGTAAACATTGCACAGGTGTTGAACACACGGCTGGTACATAGTCTGGTCATTTTTGTAGTATCATTTGGATGTGAAACCTGGATGATAAAGGAATAAGATGATAGAGAGGGATGTTATCAATATCATGGATGGCAAGAAGAACAAATCAATCAATTTTGGAAGAAATCGAGCCAGACATGTCACTGGAAGCAAGAATAACCAAGCTATGACTTGTCTACACATCATACAAAGTGAGTAATCACTGGAGAAGGACATCATGATCAGAAGAAAAGAAGGAACAAGGCAAAGAGGAAGACTAGCAACCTGATGGCTTGATACAATCAAGATAACGGAGGAGAAAACCCTAGTTGACCTATGTAGGTTTGGAGGAGACCCTGATGAAGATATCTAAGCTTGTAGGAGACCCTGGTGGACTTATCTAGACTTGGGGAAGACCCTAGTGGACCTATCTAGGCTCGGAGAAGACCTTGATGGAGCTATATAGGCTTGGAGAAGACCCCAGTAGACATATCTAGGCTTGGAGAAGACCCTGGTGGACCTATCTAGGCTTGGAGAAGAATCTGGTAGACTTATCTAGGCTGCACAAGATAGATCTTCATACAGAACGTTCATTCATCAAGTCGCCATGGCTTGACATCTAGCTGAAGACCATTAAAATAAAATAAATAAGTATAGTAAAATGTATAGTGTCGTTCAAAGCTGCAACTCGTTCGTCCAAAAAAATGTAAAGTCCTCGTATGTCAATGTCCATGGATACATGCAAAACGTTATTACTCTTAGAAAAAGGGGAGGAACTGAGGAAAAATGAAATCTCAAAAGAGAAAAATTGCCTAGTTGGGAAAGGGTTAACTCTAC
>JARQOC010000007.1:162939963-163006725 GCA_033576535.1 Allobates femoralis | reverse complement strand
CATAGCTAACCACTCCCTTTCAGTCTTGTTC
Organism: Allobates femoralis; assembly: GCA_033576535.1. Lineage (NCBI taxonomy): Eukaryota > Metazoa > Chordata > Amphibia > Anura > Aromobatidae > Allobates > Allobates femoralis. Next base: position 163,006,694 of record JARQOC010000007.1, on the reverse strand, counting down.
ATCACCTCTTACATTCTAAACTCTCTTTTTGATCTTTTTTATTTACCTTATCTTTTTTATTCTTTGAATCCTCTAGACATACCCCCAATGTTGCCCCATATTGAACCCCTGACATAAGCATCTCCTTGATCTTCGTTCCGTTGCTTGTACGATCCAGTGTGCAGATATTCCATATTTATCACCTTTGTCTGTGATATATAATTTCCCATCTATTAGTAAATAATTATATATAGCTGCAAAATCACAGCTTTAGATGGAACAACCCTCATTCAACAGTCATAGCCCAGCGTCCATCTTCTAGTGATCTTGCAACTTGTCTCCTTTTCTTATAGTATTAAATGTCACAAGGAGTCTTATTGTTAACACAGATTCAATAACAATTCATAGTGAAGCTCTGTCCTTCATCACAAGCGAGCCACAATACGTGGAGCTTCAGGTACACGAAGAGAACCAACAATGAACGACTGGCCTTAGAATCCCAGGACATCATCTGAATCATGGATTGAGCTGTCAAGATCTGCATTTATATTTTCAGACTATGCAAGGAGACACTTATCGAGTCTTACAACCACTTACAATAACTTGTAGATAATGAAAATTATCACTTTAATGTCTGCTGCTTTGTGTAAGGACATGTGCCTCAATAAACACTACATTCTCAGGCATTCAATTTTGACAACCCACAAAAGATATAATTGATGAAATTTTAATTACTGGATTTTTTGCACCATTTAATAAAACGCACCCCAAATTTGGTGAAGGAAAAGATAATTTTTTTGTGTTAAATGGGATCTGTCTTATAATGCCAGTGTCTATCTTACAATCAGTATATATTTCCCCCATCCTGGTTTATATGTTCCCCATCCTTGTGCATGGCCTCTCCATCCTGGTATATATGTCCCCCATAGTTCTATATAGCCCGCCCATCCTGGTACATGGCCCCCCATCCTGGTATATATATTCCCCTTTCTGGCACATGGCCTCCATACTGGTACATTGCCCCCCCATCCTGGTACATTGCCCCCCGATCCAGGTACATGGCCCCCCATCCTGGTATATATGTCCTCATCCTGGTAGATGTCTCCTCCATCCTGAACTCACCATGGATTACTAAGTGGGAGTTGCGGTGGTGGAGTGGAGGTGCAGGAGGCAGGTTTCATGGGTCCATGGAGGGTAGGGGCAATGTGGTGCCTCTGAGGTCTGGTCCCCACAGTGGTATTTAAGGTCATCGGCCCTGGCTCCAGGACCCTGGCGGTGTTATTAAAATTTCGGTGAGGGTGTCTCACTCTCTTAGGGAAGGTTATGTGGCATGGAGGGTTCATTTCGGCAGGAATGACTGGACTTGGGGATACTTATTTATACGTGATGTCATCCCCAGGTTGCAGTTAAAGATGACTGCCGCTGCATGACAGTTCCTCTGGGGGTCGATGGTAGGGAGGCAGCAGTGTTGTTCAGCCTTCTACGGTTAGGACTGACCCCCCCAGGCAGTGGAGGGTACTTGAGTGAGTTGGTAGTTGTGTTTCTGGTGCTCACGACTTCTCAAGAAAGTTCACAGACACAGCGGGTTGCAAGTCTTCAGGTCTTTTACTCACAGTCACTGTGCAACAGCCTGCTGAGCACTGGGTTATCGGAGGCAGGGATCCAGCTACTCCCAGGTAGGAGTCTCACACTGTGCTTGCTTCGTCCTCATGCCTTGCACCCCGCCACACATAGCTCTGAGCCATTAGCTGTGGGTTTTTCTTAGGGTCAATCTGCAGTATCTCCCCTTAACACACTCATTACCACCTTTTCAGCAGATGTGTGCGGTTGTCAACTTTGTCACCATGGAAGTACTACAATCTCTGGGTTGCTAGCTGAGCCTTGTCTATATTCTCAACTAGGTTTGGGGTCCTGGTTCCCACGTTCCGTGGCCTGGCCCCTTCACTGCCTTGCTCCTGACAATGGATACGAGCCCCACGGTTGGACTGCTCACTGACCGCGCCTCTGGGACCCTCTCTTCCTCCTTGAGCCACCTGGTTCTCTTTCTTTGCTCCTCAGTCTGGCCTCAGGACGAGCTCCCACTTGTTCCAGTCCTCTGAACACTTCTCTCTAGTTCTTTTCCTTCTGTGACAGGCTTTCATTCTCTAGCTTGCCTCCAACTCGACTCTAGCTGCTTGACTCTCCTTTGCTGTTCAACTGTCTCTCCACCTTTCTAGATCTTTCCCACTCTATTTATGCCCTCTGTCACGTGTCCCACGTCATCTAGATGTGTGCTTCCTAACTTCACTCCTCCCAGGTGCTCCCTCTAACTACTTCCACTTCACCCATCCCCACTACCCTGGTTCCTCTTCCAGATAGGATAAGGGATGGTGCTCTCCCATAGGAGCAATCTCTCCCTAACCCTGACCTGGATCTAGCGTACTGTGCGTGGCCTGGGTGTCCCAGCATCGGTCTGTGTCCCTGTTACCCGAGAGTGGGATACTACACCCTAGCAGGGGTGCAGTACCTCTGTGGCAACTGGATGCGCAGGGGCGCCACACTCTCATCATCATTACCTTCATCAGTACTACACCCAAGGGGCCTGCTGTAGCTGAGAAGTGTATAACACCTAGCTGCTACAACACCTATCTGCTGGGAGTACTTATATGCAGCACTGTCCATCTCTGACTGGATACCTCAGCTGGCATCACAAACTTTATAAACTTTTCTCACTTGTAAATACCCCTTTTCCATGTGCGGTTAGGGCCACAGCTGCTGGGCATTGCCATCGTAAATGTTATACCCCTGGCCCAACTAGCTGAGTATACCAGCCCTTGCAACCATCACAGCAAAGCTGTGGGTCCAGAGCTGAGGTGGTGTCGTGCCGGTATGCGATGGGGGCTGCCATTTTCCTTTTGCCTGTGTGCATTGGCAAGCTGTAATTTAGCCTCCAGAAAATGGCCCCCTAGAGGAAGGGTAGATTTGAGATCCATGGCCATTTTCTGGAAGTCTGGACACTAGAGGCCAAATTGCAGCTTAGCAATGGGGGAGAAAGGAGCTTGGCACGTGGCTCCGAAACGCGTCGGTAATAAATCTATATCACCAGTACCCAGACGTCCAGTGTCGTTGGTATATCTTCCTGACAGCAGCGCGGACATAAAGGTACTTCGTCCGAAAACCTTGTGTCATGGGATCATGACCAGAGTTGCTGAGGGAAACCACATCCTCAAGTGCTGACATCTCTTCCACCAATTTGTCATTGACAAGTATGCAAAGATCAAAAAGTGAACGTCTTCTGTATATCCAACTAAATCAAAAGAAGCTCAGAGCTGAGGAATACATTCACCATAGAGATGCTGTGGCAAATGAGGCTGATCTAAACGATTTGGGTAAAATGGTCATTCTACCATCAACTGGAAGCCCACGACACATGCATGAATACACGCAAGATGCATTGACTTACCTGATCAAGTTTAGTTGTCCAGATCTTTTTATTATGTTCACTTGCAATCCTGATTGGGAGGAAATCAGAGGGCACCTGTTACGAGGCCATAAAACTGTCCATCGCCTTGACATCATTGCTCAAGTTTTCAAAAGAAAACTCACAAATATGATTCATCAGATCACAAAAGCACACATTTTTGGTGAGACACAGTGCTAGATGTATTCAATTGAATGGCAAAAAAGAAGCCTTCCTCATGTCATGTACATGTCTTGATCTGGCTGAAACAAAAAAACAACCCATTAAAACTGGTAATTTAATCAGCGCAGAATTGCCAGACCCTGTTTGACACCATCACAAAGAGCATGATCAATGGTCCCTGTGGGAAACTCATAAAAAATTCTCCCTGCAAGGTTGATGGCGATGTTCAAAGAATTACCCACAAAACCTGGTTCAAGATACACCATGAATATCTAAGCTACTGAAGAAGAAAATCAGTCGATGGTGGCATCACAGCAAGGCTCAAAATGTGGGTTGGAACATCACTCGAAGAGATAGAAATTGACAAGTGGATGGTGCCTTACAACCCTTTGCTTCAAAAATTATGTAAGCCCACATCAACATTGAGTTTTGTTACTCTGTGAGATTAATTACAAATGCAAATATGTCCACAAAGGAAGTGATCAAGCAGTTTTTGACTGCGGAAAAATTGACCTATTATTGATGAAGTGCAGTCATTCCAGATAGGCAGGTACATCAGCAGCAGTGAAGCTGTTTGGAGAAAACTAGGGTTCTTCATTCATGAGCGCTACCCACCAGTTGTGCATCTCTGTGTTCACTTGAAATATAGACAAAGGATTTACTTTTGACCTGGCTGCAGCAGCTTTTAACACCATCTAAGACCACCCTCTTGGCATTTTTTGAATGTCAACAAGATCCATTTTCACAAACAATTCTCTTTTGTGATCCACCAAAGTACATGCAAATGCTCCAGAAAAACACTGAAATGGAGGAAATAGCAGCTTGATGTTAAAGGCTATCCAGCGGTCAAAGCAAATTATACTCTTGGTCGCACTTACTCAGTTCATCCGCCAAAGGCAGAGTACTTCTACCTGCGCATGTTATTTCATGTTGTCAAAGGTCCAACATCATTTTCTGACCTGAAGGCTGATGGAGGCCATGTCTGTGAAACATTCAGGAAAGCTGACAAAGACAAAGACTTCTGGAAAATGACGGACACTGGGACATGACTCTCAGTGAAGCAGCAGCCACACAAACCTCAAAGGGGCCAATACACCTCTTTGCTATTTTTCTAGCAATCTGTAACATTTCAAATCTCTTTGAGATGTGGACAAAGTACAAAACTTATCTCGGTGAGGACACCCTTATGCAGGTTAAAAAGGAGAATCCTCAGCAACGTGTCAACTTCCCTTCATACATTTTCAACAAATCCTTAATTCTCCTGGAAGACCAGAGCATGGCAATGTCTGGAAAAGCATTACAGTTGCTTGGCTTGCCTACTCCAACAAGAATTCAGGATGTTAACCAAATGTACAGGGACATTTTAATAGAAACAACTACAACATTGATGAACTCACAGCATTTGTATCTCACAATGAGCCACTTTTGGTACCAGACCAAAGAGACGCCTTCAACCAAATTTTAAGTTTCACTGCAACCAATAAAAGTAGGATTGTCTTCCTGGATGCTCCAGGTGGAAGAGGAAAGACATGTGTAATCAATTTGCTCCTGGTAAAATTTCAGCAATAACAAAAGATTACACTTACAGTAGCATCTTCTGGAATTGCAGCTACACTTAACTGGTGGTAGGATAGCACACCTGTCTCATTGTGAAAGCTTAGTGTGTAACATTGGCAAGGGATGAGGACAGGCCAAACTGCATCAGAAGTGCAGTGCCATCATTTGGGATGAATGCACCATATCTCACAAGAGGTTCTGGAAGCAATGGACAGACTGCTGCACGACTCATGTGGAAACAATTCTATCATGGGAGGTGTAGTTGTTGTTTTGGCAGGTGACTTCCATTAAACATTACCCGTTATTCCAAAACCAACCCCTGCAGATGAACTTAACACCTGCCTCTAAGCATTGTATTTTTGAAGACAAGTAAAGAAAATGTCACTGAACACAAACATGAGGGTCAACATGACAGCCGATGTTTCTGCTAGACTGTTCTCAAACTAACTGCTGACTATTGGAGATGACAAGGCACCAGTAAACTGAACGACTGGACAGATCCTGTTTCCAAGCAAACTTTGCTACCTTGTGACATCCGTTGAGCAGCTGAGGCTACTTTCACATTACGATTTTTCTAAATCCGATGCTGTCCGATGAAAATCGGACAGCATCGGATCCAAACTGATCTCTGCAATCGGATGCTAAATAGGCATCCGAATCCTACTTTTTGCAGGATCAGTTTGGGCTGTCACGTAGCTCCCCCTCCTCTCTCCCTCCTGTCATCTTGCTGTCTCCCTGCTGTCCCCCTATTTTGCCCTAGTGTCCCCCTACTCTCTCCCTACTGTCCCCTCTCATGTCCCTTTCATATCCCCTCTCATGTCCCCTCATGTCCCCTTTCATATCCCCTCTCATGTCCCCTCATGTCCCCTTTCATATCCCCTCTCATGTCCCCTCATGTCCCCTTTCATATCCCCTCTCATGTCCCCTCATGTCCCCTCTCATGTCCCCTCATGTCCCCTCTCATATCCCCTCTCATGTCCCCTCATGTCCCCTCATGTCCCCTCATGTCCCCTCGTGTCCCCCCTCATGTCCCCTCAACATAACAAATCTTTATTCTCACCTTCCAGCGCTCCCTCGGCATCTCCATCAGCCTCCGATCGGGTGTGCAGGACCTGTGATGACGTCAGAAGCGTCAGCGGTTACCGCGGTAACCGGTCATGTGACCCGATCAGTTGATCGGGTTCTGACGTCATCACAGGTCCTGTTACCGAGCGGCTGCAGCTGGAGACGCCGAGGGAGCGCTGGAAGGTGAGAATAAAGATTTTTTTATTTTAAACACTTGATTTAACTTATATTTAACTTCTGCAATGTATGTATATACATTGCAGAAGTTAAATTAGGCGGCACACAATAGGTTTAGTGCACTGAGCATGTACTGAGCATGCTCAGAACACTAAAATCGGGTCCAAGGAGACATCAGATGTTTCCTCGGACCCTGCTCCATAGGGCCCCATGTTAAAGGGATCGGGTCGGATCGGATGTGCACTAAATGCCATCCGATTTGGTCCGATTCTATTTTGTCCGGTGTTATTTTCGGTGCAAAAATCGGACAGGATTTAAGAAAATCGTAGTGTGAAACCAGCCTAAAAGCAACATTTTTTCCAAACATTCACTGCAACTTCAGAACGTCTGTCCGGCTTGTGAAAGGGCTATTTTAGCTCTGAAAAATACTGTCAACAAGATCAATCTTCAATGTCTAAGTCTCCTTCCAGGTGTGTGCAGGACCTGCAAGTAAGTGAATATAGTAACATACCCTGCTCAAGCATTATTCTATCCATCAAAGTTCCTCACCTCTTTGGAACCACAAGCCCTTCCTCCTCATAACCTCTTTCTAAAACCTGGCGCACCTACTCTGCTGTTAAGAAATGAAGATCAACCAAAACTTTGTAATGGAACAAGACTCTTGATTAAGAACCTGTTTCCACATGTAATTAAAACAACCATTTTGACAGGATGTGCCAAAGGAGAGGATGTTTTCATTCCAACAATTCCTCTCATTCCATCTGATTTGCCTTTTGATTTTAAACGCCTCCACTTTCCAGTTCGACTGACATTTGCAATGTCCATTAACAAGGCTCAGGGAGAGTCCTTGAAAGTAGCAGGAATCGATTTGCAATGTCCATGCTTTTCTCATGGTCAACGTTACATCGCCTGTTCAAGATTTGGAACTGCAAAAAATCTGTTTGTCTTTGTACTGGAAGGAAAAATGAAGAATATAGTTTTATCAAAAGGCTCTCAAATAAGCAGTTGCAGATAAAGTGCTTCAAAAAGTGAGGAGAGCAGCGGCACTCAGGAGATCTTTTTTACATACCGGCTTTATTGTGCTTTTTCAGGTTACATCTTAGGTGCAGGGCAGGGAGGTGCAGGGGGAGCACAATAAAGCCAGTATGTAAAAAAGATCTCCTGAGTGCCGCTGCTCTCCTCACTTTTTGTTTGCAAGATTAACCCTTCAGCTGAGCAACAGGATTTCACTAACGCTGCTGTACGACACAAGAGACTCTAAGCAGGTCAGTGCCCGGTTTCTTCTCCACTTGCCATATTTGATAAAGTGCTTCACATTACTTGGGTAATCATTTAGTTCATTTGTGCTGCATATCTGTGGTGTTAAATATATGATCAGAAATGCTTCTATTACTTTACCTTTTTATTAATAACATTTATATCTATTTAGTTTGTGAATTTTATGTGCAAAATATTTTTTTTGTTAACCCATTCTTTTGTTATTGCTCAGAACAAGTAGTTACTATTTCGGGCAACGCTAGGTACTATAGGTAGTTGCTCATAATATACATATGGGAGAGAGAAGATTGAGGAACCCACTGACCATAAGAGCTTATAATATACAAGAGGGAGAGGACCCCGCTAATCATAAGAGTTTACACTCTACAGAATACAAAGCACCACACCGATCATAAGAGCTTACAATATACGTGAGACGACCCCCCTGATCATAAGAACTTACACTCTACAGGAGAGAGAGAGGACCCTACTGGTCATAAGAGCTTACACTCTACAGGATAAAAAGGAGAGAACCCTGCTGACCATAAGAGCATACAATTTTACAGGAAGAAGAGAGAGAGTACCCTGCTGACCATAAGATCTTACACTCTACAGGAGAGAGAGAGGATCCCGCTTACCACAAGAGGTTACACTATACAAGAAAGAGAAAGCATCATAAGAGCTTCCACTCTGCAGGAGAGATAGGACTCTGCTGACCATAAGAGCTTGCACTCTACAGGAGAGAGAGGACCCAGGTGACCATAAGAGTTTACACTCTACGAGAGAGAGAGGACTCCACTGACCATAAGAGTATAACATTTTACAGGAAAAAGAGAGAGAGGACTCCGCTGACCATAAGAGCTTATACTGTCCAGTAGAGAGAGAGAGAGAGAGAGAGACCAGCTGACCATAAGAACTTATACTCTACAGGAGATAGAGAGGAACCCGATGACCACAATAGTTTACACTATACATGAGAGAGAGAGGACTCAGTTGATCATAAGTTCTTACACTTTACAGAGGAGTGAGAGGACCCCACTGACCATAAGAGCTTACACTCTACAGAAGAGTGAGAGGACCCCACTCTCTACAGGAGAGACAGAGAGAAGACCTCTCTGGACATAAGAGCTTACAATCTACAGACAAGAGAGATGACCTCGATGATTGTAAGAGTTTACTCTCTACAGGAAAGAGATTTACCCAGTGACTCTGGAGATGAAAAATTACTCTGCTGTACAAACTGTACTCCACTGGGAACTGCTGATCTGTGATGTCCCAGGTACTGACCCCCACTGTACAAGGTGTGATCATTTGCTAGATGTCATAGCTGCAGGGCATTATGGGGAAGAATACATGAACTTGCTCTCTGATGCTTCAGAAGTGTGGGAAAGGTTGCTGGGCAATTTTTCTTTTTTTGAGTACGGTGGATCGAATCTCATAGTGTGTGAATTCACAGATGACTGCAAATTTCAGGAAATGTGATCCTAATTCATCCCTCTGTGGATCGCTCTGCTCTTCTCTAATACTAACATGTACTTTTATATTGGGTTTTCATGATTAAAATAAGGAAAATGTTATTAAAATGTATTAAAAGTAATAGTACCCGCAATGGAAAAAAATAAAAAGTCTAACAGTATTTGACTTTTTAGATAATTTATATGCCTAAAAATTCTAAATTCTGCCCATAAAAAAGATAAACATAAAAAGGAATGTCAGAAAGGCATCAATGCTCACATCAATAGTTGACAAAATAAAAAATTGCATTATGGTTACACTATCACATACTAAAAATGGCTGCTCCTTCCTGAAGGCCGATACGACTACAGAACTGAGCTCGTCATTGATCTCAGACTGTTAATAAAACTATTATCCATTCCCAGATAACAATTTCATTCCTTTTCTCCTTTGTGCAGTTTATCACTTATATACATTTTTCATGCTTTTTTTTGCATTTATTCAAATCTATTAAAATGACAGATACGGTTAGAATCTGGCATCTCTGAGGAATTACAACAATTTCAAGGACCTTTATACTGAGTTTTACATTTCCATAAAATTCATCCGCTTAGTATAGTATACCTTAAAATTGCTGGAGCACTTTCCTTTAAAGACACTTATTGTGGACGACTTCTATTATGTCATTTTAAAAGGGTTATGTAGGAATATGCTTGCTCAGATTGCATGAATCTACTCCTTGGAGCCGGCTCAGAGTTGCCTTTCCAAGTTGGCCTCGAGTGGCATTTATGAGAATGAAGGGCTCGATTCATCATCTGCATTTTTTTAACGTTACTTTTCTTTTTTTCAGCCTATGATATTTATTGATGTTTATCTGTGACAGTTTCTTCAAAATAATGCAGTGGGACTGGAAAGACAAAAAAGCACAAAAAAGGGCCCTACCTGTGTGAAAATGGGGTATAAGATGGGAGGTGTGCTCACCTGGTTTGGTTGGGAGAGGCACACCTCCTGGAGGAATATCAATAAAAATGCTGCGTTTCCACAATGTATGGAGAACAAAGGTGAGGAGAGAAATGGTTGTAAACCACGCTGCCAACAGTTCAATGAAGCTCAAAGTGTCAGAAGTAAAGGATATTCGGTTATCATGAGTTTTCAGTTACTATGAGATTTGTGACAACTCAGGAGTCTGGGGTGTTTAATTCCTTGTGTACCAGCAAGGGTTATGGCCACTTTACACGCGGCAACAGGAAGATAGAAAACGGCAGGTGTCGGAGACAATTGTACCTTTTACCTTCAAAACACCTTGCAGATACCTGAATTACACGCAGCCACTTCAAGGTGTTTTGAAGGTAAAAGGTACAATTGTCTCCGACACCTGCCGTTTTATATCTTCCTGTTGCCGCGTGTAAAGTGGCCATTAATGTTAGCTTTCCTTGCTGGTAGCTTCTGAAAGTTTCAGGGTCAGGTGACACTGGTTGGTGACCATGACCATTCCCTTTAAATAGTCCCTCCCATGATCCATCACCTGATGCCAGTAATAGTTCTCATTCTATTCTGACCACGGTGCACATAGGAGTGAAGCTTAGTGAAGCTGTTTGGAGTCCAGTTGGCTGCCATCCTGGTGTCCTTTGCCTGGCAGCAGCAGTCGAGTTACTTTATATCCTTTTTTGTCTAGCCCTCTGTCTGTTTACCTTCCCCTGTGTTGCACTAGATCAGAAGTTATGTCTAGTGTACTCACTGGCCATTGCACTAGCCAGGGTGAGTAGAGATGACTCCCATGGACTTGGCACATGAAGGCGGCTGGGGGAATGACCCGCCTAGGGATGTTAGGGCAGATTAGGGACAGACACAGGGGAGTGTCAGAAGGTTTCCCATCCTCCATTCCCTACGGTCACGGCCTTCCTTCTCATTACCATCCATGTGCGACAGTGGTTCATTGAAGTCAACATGCTTTGAAACCCACTGGTTTCTTTATCAGGACAAACCATCAGTTGGTTTGTCCTGATGAAAAATTTGGTGGGTTTTGAAATGTGTTAAGGGTGTTGCATTTCTTGTGCGGACGAGACTGGGTGATTTGTGCGCAGGCATCCGCCTGCGCACAGATCACATATGGGAGTGAATGGGTGTGCACGGTCATGAGCAGTCAAGAGCAGCACCGTGCACTCCCATTATAAAGATAGGGGCTTGCTGTGCTGCGCTCACATTGCGGCTCCCCTCCGCAGAACGCTGTGGAGGGGAACGCTAATGTGAAAGTAGCCTAACTTCTATAAATCACATGTCCTTTATATCTGACACTTTCAGCTTCATTGAACTGTCGGCAGCGCTGTCTACATCCATTTCTCTCTTAACCTAAGTTCTTTAAAATGGCTCACGAGGTTATGAAGTTTGTGCATTATAAAAAAAATGCTTTTTTTGTTTTGAACAATTTTATGACATTTTACCCCAATAAGTCACATTGATACGGTGCGTATTTTGAGCATTTGTTTTCCTAATGAGATATCAATAAATGGTGGAATTTTCTCTAATCCTTAGATCAACCAAAACGCTACAAGACAACATTTCAGGAAAACAAAACAACTGCCTCTCCATCGCTGCTCTGAGTTCTGCTTACTGGCTGCGGTGGTGACGTCATGACGTATGATGCACAACACTGCTGTAGCCAATGACTGAACTCAACGTCTCATCGGCTGTGGTACTTCTCTTTACAAATGACCTCATGCTAGATGCCCACCATGAGTTCACTATGCATCTACATCTGCTCCACAAGACCTCAGTGGTATTTACCACCCTACAGTCCTATACCACCCTTAGGCGAAAACTCTAGAGAAGTGTCGCCAACTGAGTTACACATTAAGGACTACACACAATATTACAACCACTCGTCGTCATAAGTATATGTTTGCATTACACATATGGCTGTTACGAGCAGTTTGGCCGCATTCAATATATGTTAAGTATACTGTTATGTGTTATATACCTCTATTGAATGGTGAAATGATGGCCATAAAACAGATTATCTTACTGAAAAGAACCAGGGGGTAGGGTCCATTTTCTGTTTCAGCCTGTAAATAGATCAGCGACAGGCAAGACATTCTGTCTGCATGCTTTATGGCACTGTCATTGAGCACATAAATTGGAAGAATGTTTGTCCTGTTAAGCTGAAGGTTAAGTTGACCAAACAGGTGCTAATTTCGTGTTCCTTACAGGGGTGGTTCACATAACAAGCACATGTCAGCAAAGAGCAAAACTCAAAATGTAAATGCAACCATTGTCTTCCAGGTTTAGTTCAGATGAAGGTCAAAATTGACTAAATATATTAAATTGGAGAAGATCTTTAGAATTAATTCCACTTCCTACAATTCCATCCTTTATTAGATCTATGGATTAGATCTAAGATATCTAATTAGAGAAGAGTGTCCTGTGCTAATGAGGTCTAATAAGGACCAAGCAGACTAAGGTTATCCTTAGGTGTTGCTCAGACATTCGGTTTTCATGTGTTCTGTCTCTTATTTTTCATGGATAGAACATATATCAAGTCATGACTCAACTCCGAGGCTTGATCTGTTGACCTTAGGTTGTGTGGTCAGTTTCCCACTCTGTAGGACCATGGCCTGTTTTGTCTTGGTTCAGCTGTGTCACGCCCCCACAGGCATAGCTGAATAGTACACACACTGGACCACAGGATATACCTTGGAGGCTGATACCAGAAACAAACTGTACAAGAACATCAGATAAGTGAATAGGGTTTATTAACAACAATAGGACTGAAACCCCAAGGGGGGTCCACAGGGCCAGAGCACCGGGGTTCCTCTGAGGGAGCAATAGGGAGTGGAACCCCATAGACAGGGATTGTCCGAGCGCAGCCAGAGAGGATCCAAAGAACCAGCAACCTGTGGGTCCAATCCAAGGCGGAACAGGAAGCAGAAACCAGGGAACCGGAGGAAAGGCTAGGATGGGACTTGATGTTGAAGGAAGGATCTGAGTGGTTGCCAGGCTGCGGTCAGAACAGTACGGATCTTTGGGTGACCTTGGCAGGTGTAGGGATGCAACACTGAAAGCAAAGATACAATGTGTTAGAAGACCAGGGGTGGGCAGCTCCAGGCCTCGAGGGCCGTATACAGTGCCGGTTTTCTGTATATCTTTTAGCATTTGACAGTTGCTAATTCAATCTCCCGCACAGGTGATGATTCCTATTGTCAAATGCGATGGATATCCAGAAAACCTGGACTGTGTGCGGCCCTCGAGGCCTGGAGCTGCCCACCCCTGTGTTAGACAGTCAAAGACACAAGAACACGCAAGCGCTTCTTAGGGACCTGAGCTGGCAAATAAACTAACAATGAAGTTGCCCAGGCACCTCTCTTAGGAAGTGAGTGACTTATGAACCCACCAGCCTCTCAACAATTGGCTGAGAGGTGGTGTTGGAAAAAGGGTGTACTGGCCCTTTAAATTTACTGTGTGCGGCACATGTGTGCTCTATGCGCATTCCCCCCCGAAACTAGAAAGTGAGGAGGCAGGGGAGAAGTGCCGAGGAGCTGCTGCGGTCGGAGAGTACGTCGTGAAAGCACAGGCCCCGGTAAGTATGCCGGTGGGGCACAGAAGGATACTGGCGGCCGGATGGGAACCGATCCTCCTGCACCCTGAGGGGGGTCCCTCTGGCTGCAGGGTTGCAAGCTGCTTGTAGTTCTCTTGTCTTTCTTTTCCTTTCCCTTGTTTTCCTGTTCAGGTGTTTTCACAGACCTAGATAGAGAAAACGGGCAAAAAGAACAAAGAGGTTTTATCTGTTAGACAACCTAACCTTCTAGTAGTCAAAGTATTGCTCAGTTGGCTGGGTTGTCAGGCACAACCACTGGTTTGTTAGATAATCGCAGCAGCTCCAGTATCAACGATACTGAAATGCCAGGAAGCAGAGGGTTAACACTGCTCTGCTATCTTGAAAATGAAAGACTCCAGATACTAATCTTCAATATAGTGATTTATTCAACGAATTTCGGAGTTGTACTCTTTCATCATAAAATATCACTTTAAAGTTTTTATTTCCTGATTAAGGAGTATAACTCCAAAACATGTTGAATAAATCACTATATTGAAGCTTACTACCTGGAGCCTCATTTTTGAGATAGCAGTGTGGTGTTAGCCCCCAGCTTCCTGCCATATATTTCCAGACTGAGTAATCCGCAAAAAAATACAAAAGTGATGCATACATTTTTTATCCAAATTAGGGATCAAAATCGCAATACAAGTGTATGGGTCCATGAAAATCTGGGTGCTTTGACTTTTTTATGTTAAGAGAAATCTTCACTTTAATCTTTATTTATTAAATTAATAGTACACATGAAAATAAGCAACTTTATAGTATATCTTCTCAGAGAAATCTGCTTCTTTCTCCTACTGGATTGAGCGTTTACTTCCAATTAATGTGTCAAATCTCTCACAGATTTTGGGGCAGCTGAAACACTGTGATCCACATTCCATTTTCCTCCCTCCCCATCCCCATTGGAATACAGAATTTAAGCTGCAAAGTTTTGGGATTTCTGTAAGTTTCTCCCTTTTTATTTTCTGTTTCTTGAATATTTGTATGTCACTTTTTATTTCTATTTTTATATCTTTTTCTTGAAAGCACTGTACCTTTTATATTAAAGGATACAGCTTTATTAAGTTTGAAACTTGTATCCTCTAAAGAACCCATAACCCTAGAGAGGGTTTGATCTTGTTGATTGTCTGATAGTCTTAGTTTAGGGGGACTCATTGCCAAAAATCCGGTGAGTGGTGGCAGCGTGTGTGTGAAGCGTGGTGCGCTGTCTGTGTCGGGTGTGATTTATGCTCCCTTTCAGCATAGGACAGAGGTTGAGTGCTGGACTGAGTGAGAGGTGATTAGGGAACTCATCACCTCTTTATGTCTGCTGAGTTGTGGTAGCATGTGTGTGAAGCAGGGTGCACGGTTTTATTCGGGGTGTGATTTATGCTCCCTTTCAGCATAGGACAGAGGTTGAGTACTGGACTGAGTGAGAGGAGACAGATTAAACCTTGAAAGTGCAACCCCAAGTCACGTGCCGAGAAGTGGGTATGGCTACTTGTCACATACCCACTTCTCAGCACGTGACTTGTTGTTGCACCTGCAAGGGTGAATCCATCACCTCTCACTCAGTCCAGCACTCAACCTCTGTCCTATGCTGAAAGGGAGCATAAATCACACCACGACACAGACCGCGCACCCCGCTTCACACACACGCTGCCACCACTCACTGGATTTTTGGCAATGAGTCCCCCTAAACTAAGACTATCAGACAATCAACAAGATCGAACCCGCTCTAGGGTTACGGGTTCTTTAGAGCATACCAGGTTCAAACTTAATAAAGTTGTAATCTTTAATATAACAGCTACAGTGCTATCATAAAATAGAAAGGGATACATTTACAGAAATCCCTAAACTTTGCAGCTTGCATTCTGTATCCCAATGGAGAGGGAGGAAAATGGAATGTGGATCACAGCAGTGTTTCATCTTCCCCAAAATCTGTGAACCTCTTTCAGTCTCTTCTTTCAGTAGAGTTTTCACAAACTGCTGCATCAGTCCAAGCTTAATGTGTAGTAGTGGCAGGAGAACTTTAGTCTCAACTAAACTTTCTGTAACCATGTTCTTGAGTCCAGCAGGCAGCTCTGGCACCTTCATATTTACTACCATTGTAATTTTGTATATTTGAGGCATATGTGTAGTATGTGCTATCTGAGATATTTCTATGTGTTATGAATATTTGTTCATTTGCTCAGCAGATACACTTATTATATGTAGGCAGGAAAACAAATGTTCATATAAATACATATAACACACTACAGCAAAAACAGCTTGCAGCTTGCACACGATTTTCAGTGACTGACTTCAGCACTCCATACCTCTCCTTCTCTGCTGCCACAGTTCCTTGGATGATCTTTGATTTTTCTTTGTTCATTGGTCTCACATGGTCAAGTAGGGGGTGCACAATTGAGGACAATGACATGTGTAGTCCCCACGTGACTGCATTAGGCCAATCACTGGTGACAAACCTTCTCGGAGGACAAGGGCAGAAGCAGTGGTGTAACTTGAAGCTCATGGATTCTGATGCGGAAACATCAACAGAGCCCCAAATTATTGCAAATATTTAATAGCAGTAGTGCTTTTCTATATTACAAAAGGACTTTTGGGTGCTGCCTAGGCTCCAGGGCTTGGTTGCGATTGCAACCCCTGCACCTATTGTAGTTACACCCTGGGCAGAAGCAACATGCAGAGTCAGGTGCGGGTCTAGGGCAGTATCTCAAATTCCAAAATTCATTATGTTGGAAGCATTTTTGGAAACTGTAAAAATAACTTAGCATAGGATGGAAAGTACAAATGGATGGCGCAATCTGAACAATGTAATACTTCATTTGTCCTGTGGTGGCACTGCAGGGAAGTCAAACACTTGCTGTTGCATACTCATGATGTGTGGTAGCAGCAGGTCTTTAAGAAACCCACGCTATAAACCGGCGCTGGGACACACCTGTTTAACCATGTTGTTCTAAAGTACAAAAACATTGTAAGAAGAGCATTATAAAACGTTGATGTCAATATTGTGCCAAACAAAGTGCGCAACCCATAACTCATAAATGTTTTGTGCCAAGTGGGTAAGAATAGCAGGATCATATAGATGGACAATGTTATTGTAAGGAGGAATTTCCTCAATTAGACACAATAATATGTTTTGGATGTTTTACGAAAAGTTTGTTTTAATATTGGATAGTAGGCTGAAAGATGCCAAATAACTTTTAAACTTAAGCCAAAGTATTAAGCCTCTACGTCTATCTCAAAAGTTTAAATCTGCAATTGCTGCAGTCACTCAATACATAAAGCCCCTGCTGTAATGAGTGGGAGAACCTTCGTCCATCAGATTTTAACTCCTTATAGGGGAAGACAAGTAACATTGGAGGCCCCCTTTAAATCAAGCTACACAATCATTCAATTCCAGTTTTAAATTGTAGAAATCCATTCTGATGTCTGCACTAATCCGAACCTCCCACTCCCGGTTCCAAGACTTCTCCTGTGCTGCACCAATTCTCTGGAATGCTCTACCCTAAGAAATTAGGACTATCCACAACTTATATAGTTTTAGGCACTCCCTAAAAACACATCTTTTTAGAGCAGCTTATCATGCTCCCTAATGAAAGTCATTTAGACATAGGGTATTCACTATTTCTCAAACGCCACAAAACACAAAAGCAGAACACAGATTGGCTAGTGGTCACTTATGCCCCTCCTGTCATCTCCCCATTTCCTCAAGATGGCTAGATCATCATTGTAAATAAGCCCCTGTACTTTGTGTCAACCTCATTGTTAGACTGTAAGCTCTTATGAGCAGGGTCGTCATTATTTTTTGCTCTCATTATTTTATTTTTTTATAATTGGTTCTTATGACTGTTTATATATAAATCTCTGAATTGTAAAGTGCTGCAGAATGTTGGCGCTATATAAATAAAGATTATTATTATTAGTATTATTATGTCATCAAAATAATATTAGCTAATGATGTAACCAGAGATGAGCGATTCTGGAAAAATTTGATGCACTAATCCCTTAAATTGTGCCCAAAAAACTCAATTTGCACCAAACTTATTAAATTGCTGGAAAAATCTGATAATTACTGTATGTTCTGAGTCCTCAGAGCATAAATCAAGAAGTTACAATAAGAAATATACTCACTTCGTCCTCATTTACTTTTGTGTTATAGCTTCCCGCTTACTATTCTGCTGGCTCTACCTGCCTACAGCTCCAATCTTATATTCCAACTTTAGGTAGTGATGACATCATAATAACTTCAGGTAGTGATGACATCATAATAACTTCAGGTAGTGATAACATCATAATAATATCAGGTAGTGACATCATAATAATATCAGGTAGTGATGTCATGATAATAATATCAGGTAGTGATGTCATGATAGTAATATCAGGTAGTGATGTCATCAGAATAATATCAGATAGTAATGTCATCATAGTAATATCAGGTAGTGTATATCATCAGAATAATATCAGGTAGTGATTATCATCATAGTAATATTAGGTAGTGATGCAATCAGAATAATATCAGGCAGTGATGTCATCAAAATAATATCAGTAAGTGATGTCATCAGAATAATATCAGGCAGTGATGTTATCATAGTAATATCAGATAGTGATATCATCATAGTAATACCTGGTAGTGATGTCATCAGAATAATATCAGGTAGTGATGTCATCAGAATAATATCAGGCAGTGATGTTATCATAGTAATATCAGGTAGTGATGTTATCATAGTAATATTAGGTAGTGATGTAATCAGAATAATACCAGGCAGTGATGCATTATACAATAGTGATTGTTGTATTCATAACAATCTTCGTAATCATTTGGATTTTATGGTGTATTGTAGATGATTTTATGGAGTACAAGGCCATAGCAGGGTTTCCAGGTTTTATGTGGTCACATAATTCAGACTTGTTTCCTTATAACTATATAACCTACAGTGAGCAGAAAAGCATCTCATATGTAAGTACTTTTCTTGTGTTCAGAATTACATGTGATTCTAGATAAACATCAATCTACGATATATCTAATTTCATATGTCTTCATAAAATGCATGGCCATGTATCTATCTATCTATCTATCTATCTATCTATCATCACGGTACGTGCTACCTTCAGTGTTATATTGTTGCTCAGCTATGTGCTGAATATCCAAGGTCACACTCGCTGCACATAAAATGTGAAAAAGCTGTAAAATAATAGATTCTGGTTTCTGAAGTTAATCATTGACCAGTACTCGCTGTTTATTGGTTGTAACAATCGCCCCTGTTGTGGATTGTGATTGGACGAGTGCTGCTCCGATATACTCTCACATGGGGGGTGACGTTATATTAGCTCTGTCATAGTTTGGATTTGGTGCTGTGCCAATATTTAACTCCATTCACACTCATCATTCCTGCAATATCTTTGTTATTGCCACATGCTGCAATAACATTGTAACTCATTGTAATGTTCATGCTGTGTGTTTTCTTTCCTTCTTTCCTGTTTTCTCTTCTTTTCTATCCTCTTTTTTTCTCTAACCCTCTCTCTCTTCTCTCTCTGCCCTTATCTTCTTTTCTCTCTTCTCTCTCTCTGCTTGTCTTTCTGTTTTCTCTAACCTCTCTCTTCTTCACTCTCTCCTTCTCTTCTTCTCTCTCTTCTCTCTCTCTCTTCCCTTATCATCTTTTCTCTCTTCTCTCTTCTTGTCTGTCTGTTTTCTCTAACCTTTCTCTTCTTCACTCTCTCCTTCTCTTCTTCTCTCTCTTCTCTCTCTCTTCCCTTATCTTCTTTTCTCTCTTCTCTCTATTCTTCTCTTTCTGCCTCTCTCCCTTCTTCTCTCTCATTTCTTTTCTCTTTTCCCTTCTCTTCTTTTCTCTCTTCTTTCTCTCTTCTTCTCTTTCTGCCTCTCTCCTCTCTCTCTCTCCTCTCTCACCTCTCACTCTTTTCCAAATTCAAATGACTTTTATTGGCAGGACTAAGTACATGTTAGCATTGCCAAAGCAAGTAGTAAAAACAGGGGAACAAGAATAGGGGGCACCTCCAGGGTGGGGTATAAAGGTCCATGAATATCATGCTCCTCTTAGATTGTGGCAGGCACTGACCTATTGTGCTTCTCCTAACTACCACTGAGTAGCACTTATGTGTCATCATCTACAGATACAAGAGACAAAAGGCGCATACAGTCTTACCTCTATTACAAGGGGACATAAAATGATTGTAGGTACTCACCTGAGCTGGCTGTGTAACCCACAATCAGTTATGTGATTGTACAGCTGCCGCTGGATTCACACTTCCAGTTGCAACATGGCGTCTAAACAAAACCAATGCACTGTGCTCCAATGATCCACGCTGCTGTAGAGAAACCAGGACCACAAAAGGTCTGATGCAATGATATTTTAATTCCGACACGTTTCGGAGCTCACTTTGCTCCTTCTTCAAGAATCATTGTACCGTGGGGGTGTTGTTAAACAACGATGCACCCGGTACAAAAGAGGTTTGCAGAACCCAAGTGCGACTGCCACAGAGTAACAACATGGATACCAGAATAGGGTCCTGCAAATCTTATTGCTCAGCTATACAAATAATGGCCCCATACACTGCTAATTATTGCCTGGTGGTTTAGATGTCTTCAGCGTTATCTGTCATTTCTGTCAGCTCTACAGGGTATAGCATGAGTCTTTATACATTATATTAAGTTACCCCACAATTCCGAGATCAGAACTCTGGAACCCAGAAATGAGTCTTTGAAATGCTTTGAATGGAGCAGAAATGATCATACTCAACCTCTGCTCCATTCATTGGCTATAGGACTATCCGAACCGTCCTGGTCCCCCTGTCATGGAAAAGTGATCTTAATGTCTTAAGCTTTATTACAGTGCCGGCAAAAAAAAAATCTTCAACAAAACCATAGTACATGTAGATATTTTCTTTTATCCTTTCTACCAATCTCCCCATTCACAGGGGTTATTTTTAGAGCCAGAAGAGATGTTAGCAATGTCCCAATGTCAGCCCCATAGAGTGAAGCGATATCTCTTGCGCTCACATTTCTTGCAGCCTTGTTCCATTTCCCTACTGAAGTTTTATGACCATTTTGCACTGTTTGCCTGGTTCCTCTTCGACATCCCCGCTCTACACTAATAACCCCCATAATGGCCTTTGTGGCTTTTATTATACTGCAGCTCTTATAACTCTTCAACTTTTTTTTTTACTTTACCTCGGTAAAATAAATGTTTAGGGTCAAAAATCCCACATAATGATTTTATTAAAAGTTCATTAGAATCTGTTAGCATAAAGATATTCGGTTTTACAAGGCTCTAAACACGGGCTGCGGCATAAAGACGCTTTGGTTTTCCCAGGATTGTGAACTGAGAAGATGGGATCTCAAAGTTCTGCCTTTCCCCCCGCCTGTGTTAAACCAGAGATATACTTTCTTGTACAGAGACCCTCATGTCCTGCTCTTTGGGTGGTCCCAGATAAATGCGGAGTAGCCTTCGGTAGCCTGCAGGCATAATTGCCATGCATGCTGTTGTATCAAAGATAGCTTAATAAAGCATTACATATATCAGTGCTCCCATATTTATTACCTAACCCGGTGCATATGGTCGGCCTGTAATTAGCTTCAGCTGTGTTTTCACTTGCTGTTAAAGGATGAAGTATAAGTTTCGCTGCAAATTCTTTGAAATGGAATAATGTGATGACACAGAGATAAAGGGGAAAGGCAAAATAATTAATCCCATAAGCCCGGTGTGTGATTGTAATGCTCCAGGTGCTACGCAGTCCAACTTTTTGCCTTAGTTTTTTTCTATGTAAATAGTAGGTCCTCTGTTGTTAGTGCTTGATACATGATGTGTTGTGTGTGTCTATTGTATATCACTTGCACTAGAAAAAAAGATAAAGAGAAGCTCAAGGACATTAAATGAAAAAAAAAAAAAGTCAACTTCTCCCCTTTTTATCTGGTTTAAGGTGTGATTTTCATATTGCCCACACCTGTTACTTGCATTGGGAGTTTGAACGAGCATCACATGCTGGGAACAAAGTTGTTTACCAACAATTTTGGAAAGGTGCCAACAATTTTGACTATTTTTGGAGTTTTGTTTGAAACTATGTCCAATTTGCCTTTTTCCCCTTTTTTTGTGTTGTTACAATACACACAAAAACAAAATAAATATGTGTAGAATGAAACATGTAATTGCAATGATTTTCTGGGAGAAATATTTCATTTTCTGGAACAATTTCAAGGGTGTCAACACTTTTGGCCATGGCTGTACCCTTTTGGGGAAAGGAGAGGTTCACCATTTAGGACCTTTATCTGCTAGGCACAGTGGAGGGTTTACAAAGAGTTCCTCATTTCCGTCCAACCTTTCAAAGACAAGCCATTGATTTAAATGACTACAATGTAGGGTTTGTCTGAGGTGTAGAACCACTTAATTGCCCTTGATCATCTTCCCAACCATTTTTCTTTTTTAGAATGCACCTTCCTATTTCCAAACACCCAATCTCATGTATGACAAGGAGGAAAGCGGAAAGTACTTAAAGAAAAAGCTTATTGTCCCTCACTGTTGTAAGAAATCAAAGTCTTAACTTTTTTTTAATTTTCACCAAAGTACGTCTCTAGCGTTTGTTTAAATTTCCCCAACGGAGTGGTGCTTAAATCTAAGTGTCCTGCCCCTGGTCTTACACTCACCGTCTTCATCTGTCTGCTGCGCCACTTTGACTGCCGGCAGCTCTAGTGTTTCACAGAGCGCACTGGAGGTCGCAGCTCATTGCAAGTTTGTGAGAGCCTCGTTCTGGCCTCGTTCTGGCTCTCACAGAGATGAATTGAGACCTTTTGACGTAACTTCTGACCTCTGGATAGTCAGAAGTAATGGGCACAACATGATGTCACAGGACCAGAGCGGCATCGAAAAAGGGTGATACTGCTGGAGGGTGAGTATAACACTAACACCACGCCTGCGGTAAAAAAATACAAAGAAAAAGAAAATGCTGGAGTGGTGCTTTACAAAGAAAATTCTCGAAGCAAAATTTTAGAAGTTTTAAGTAGATTTTTGCTCAGTTGAGTCATGAATAGGTGACATTGTGCTCTGCAAGGGCCGAGTATCATGGATTGTTGTTTCCTATCTTAAGGGTGCACGCATGTTTTTGGCCCCCCGCCAGCGTCACCGTCCCCCGTTTACACGGGGCGAAACCTCCAGCCCCGCGCCGGTGAGATGTCAGGCGGCATCGCCTCTGGGGTGTCTGGAAACCCAGTGGCGATACAGGACAATGGGAGCCTAACCTGACAGGTCGCCGGCTCCCGGTTACATGGGGCAATGTGCACACATCGCCCCATGATGGTTGCCTGGTTTCAGAGCACTGCTCTGAAACCAGGCAACCGCCCGGCACCACCGACATCGCCCCTTTACATGAGGCAACGTAGGAGCGATGTCACCACCGATAGGCCACGCCCCCACGTCGCCTATGTAATCGGCGGCGATGTGGCCCCGTGTGACGGGGGCTTTATTCTTGTCCTAAATTGCTATCTGCCCTAACATGGTGGTCCCTATACTGGAAATATGTCCTGTGATCACAGTCCTTGCTCCATTTTTGGGATCTCCCAAAAAAGTATGGTCCTACACAAATTGGATGAACTTTGCTTAAGCCCACCAATTTTGTCAGGACAGGAGATCTTCTAATTTGTATGAGGGTAACTCAACTCTCCCACCACCAGCAGATGTTGGAAGAATGAAGGATGAGGTAGGTTGAATTTCAACATGCCCTATCCTTTGTTCTCACAGAAGACTACTGCTTCTCTACTGGAGGTGTGTGACAGCTGCTTAACTTTCTTATTTGGCTTGATCAACATGAGCATAAATGTGTATGGAGAGGTCAGGAGAAATTACTAAAAAATAAATGAACAAAGTGACAGTCTGATACAGAGGGGAGAGAGGACCCTACCCTTATGGGCTTACATTCTACAGGGAAATGGGGAGGGAGACAGTAGGTTGGGTCTGCTCAGGTGGTGCTGGAGTGCCAGGTCCGGTGGTGATGGAGTTCCGGGTCCAGCGGTGTTGAGACGGCACTGTGTTCATTGCAGGCTGTAGGCTGTTCTGAAGAGATGGGTTTTCAGGTTCCGCTTGAAGATTCTGAGTGCAGGGGACAGTTGGACGTGATGGGGTGCAGGGTTCCAGAGGATGGGGGATGCTCGGGCGAAGTCTTGCAGGCGGTTAGATGAGGAACGTACAAGTGTGGAGGAAAGAAGGAGGTCTTGGTAGGATCGAAGATTACGAGTTGGATGATATCGGGAGATTAGTTCAGAGATATATGGGAGGGACAGATTGTGGATGGCTTTGTAAGTCAATGTTAGTAGTTTGAATTGGATACGCTGGTGAATTGGGAGCCAGTGGAGGGATTTACAGAGGGGAGAAGTGGAGGAATTGCGAGGAGAGAGGTGGATTAGTCGGACAGCAGAGTTAAGGACAGATTGAAGTGGTGCAAGAGTGTTAACAGGAAGGCCACAGAGTAGGAGGTTGCAGTAGTCAAGGCGGGAGATGATGAGGGCATGCATGAGTAGTTTAGCAGATTGGGGGTTGAGGAAGGGATGGATTCTGGCAATGTTTTTGAGCTGGAGGTGGCAGGAGGTGGCAAGGGCTTGGATGTGCGTTTTGAAGGACAAGGCAGAGTCAAGTGCTACTCCGAGGAAGCGGTCTTCAGGTACAGGGCAAAGTTTGATGTCATTTATTGTGATAGATAAGTCTGGCAAGGAAGGTGTGTGAGATGGAGGAAAGATGATAAGTTCGGTTTTATCTATATTGAGTTTTAGGAAGCAGGAGGAGAAGAAGGAGGATATGGCTGATAGACACTCCGGGATTCTGGACAGCAGAGAGGTGACACCTGGGCCAGAGAGGTAGATCTGAGTGTCATCAGCGTACAGGTGATACTGGAAGCCATGGGACTTTATGAGTTGTCCGAGACCAAGAGTATAGATTGCAAAAAGGAGGGGCCTGTGGACAGAGCCTTGAGGGACCCCAACAGAGAGGGGATGGGGTGAGGAGGTTGTGTGGGAGTGGGAGACACTAAATGTGCGGTTGGAAAGATAGGAGGAGATCCAGGAGAGGGCAAGGTCAGTGATACCAATGGAAGAGAGGATCTGTAACAAGAGGCAGTGGTCGACTGTGTCGAATGCAGAGGACAGGTCTAAAAGGAGGAGGACAGAGAACTGTGTTAGCTTTGGCCGTGAGAAAGTCGTTAGTAATTTTGGTCAGGGCAGTTTCAGTAGAGTGCTGAGGGCGGAAGCCGGATTGACGGTCGTCAAACAGAGAGTTGGATGAGAGGTGGGATGAGAGTAAAGTGTGGACATGCTTTTCGAGGAGCTTGGAAGCGAATGGGAGCAGAGATATGGGCCGGTAGCTGGATGTGGAAGTGGGGGTCAAGGGATGGCTTCTTTAAAATACGTGTAATTGTTGCATGTTTGAAAGCAGAAGTAAAAGTACCAGAAGTTAGTGATAGGTTGAAGAGGTGGGTTAGGCTGGGACAAGTGATGTGGTGAGGTTGGGGAGGAGGTGGGATGGGATAGGGTCCAGTGCACAAGTGGTGAGGTGCGATCTGGAGAGGAGGTGTGCAAGTTCTCCTTCAGTCATGGTTGGGAGGAGGGTTAGTGCGGGGAGGATTGATCCGGTATACATGGGGGTTGCGGTGGTTGGGTAGCAAAGACTTGTCTGATCTGGTCGATCTTGTTGGTGAAGTATGTTGCAAAGTCTTCTGCAGAGATACGAGAAGTAGGAGGGGGCAGTGGGTAGCGGAGGAGGGAGTTGAATGTGTTGAATAACTGCCTGGGGTTGTGGGACAAAGAGGATATGAGGGTGATGAAGTAATTCTGTTTAGTGGTGGTAAGTGCTGACTTGAATTTGAGAAGTGCTTGTTTGAATGCTGTGTAGTCTTGTTGGAGTGTGTTTTCTTCCAGCGCCGCTCTGCAACCCTAGCCGCTCGCCGCAGGTTTTTAGTGGAGTCTGTGTGCCAGGGTTGTCTGTTGGTTCGTCGTGTTTTGCCATGAATGAGAGGGACAACTGCATCAATAGATGATGTGGGTGTAGAGTTATAGAAAGCTGTGGCATTATCTGTGTCATGGAGTGAGGATATGGATGATAATGGTAAAATGGTGTTTGAGAGTGTGTGAGTGTCAAGATGTTTGAGGTTTCTACGAGGGTGTACGATTTGGGGGGCATGGGTGGCAGATGAGGAGGACAAGGATGAGAAGGTAAGTAGATGGTGGTCAGAGAGGAGGAGAGGGGAGGTTATGGGTTTAGTTAGGGAGCAGAGGCGGGTAAAGATGAGGTCTAGTGTATATCCGTCTGTGTGGGTGGCTGTGGAGGACCATTGAGAGAGGCCAAAGGATGAGCCAAGTGACAGGAGTTTGGAGGCTGTTGACTGGTGGGTGTCGATGGGGATGCTGAAGTCGCCCATTATGATGGTGGGAATGTCAGTAGATAGAAAGTATAGGAGCCAGATAGAGAATTGGTCAAATAAAGTAGTGGTGGAACCTGTTGGTCGATAAATGACGGCCACTTGTAGGTTGAAAGGAGAGTAGATACGGACAGAGTGCACTTCAAAAGATGAGAGGATGAGGGAGGGAGGAGGAGGAATTGGGTTGAAGATGCAGTTGTTAGAGAGGAGAAGACCCACTCCTCCGCCGTCTTTGTTGCCAGTGCGAGGTATGTGGGAGAAGTGAAGTCCACCGTAACAAATTGCAGCAGGAGAGGCTGTGTCGGAGGTTGTCAGCCACGTTTCTGTGAGGCCCAGGAAGGAGAGTCTGCGAGAGATAAAGAGGTCATGAATGTAGTGGAGTTTATTACAAATGGAGCGGGCATTCCAGAGCGCTCCAGAGAGAGGAGGTGGTGGAGAGGGGGTCAGGGAGATAGGTTGGGAGATAGGTTTTATATTTAGGAGATTGCAGCTGTTTCCTGCAGGTGTAGGGTGATAGGAGGGAGGAATAGTGGGGAAAGTTGGCTGTGGGGGTCCTGGGTTGGGAGATATATCGCCAGCGGATAACAGCAGCAATGAGAGAGCAAGCAGTTGGGAGAATGAGAGCGGCCTGGCTTGTTCTGTGTTTCTGCAGGAGGGGTGTGAGATTGAGAAGCAGGTCAGCAGAAGAGATCAGGTGAGGAGATAAGAGGGATGGAGAGGTAAATATCTGTTCTGGGGGTGTTGGAGCTTGGGGGTAGCGAAAGAGGGAAATGATTAGTGGAGCAATTACTGTTTGGGCATAAGTAAACATTGTGCAAGTGTTAGTGGGAAAGTAAAGTGTTAGAGAAAAATTCAACAGACGGGTATAGCTGGTATCTTCTGATTTCTTCTGGTTTATCTCTGGGATATCTCTGCAGTCCACTTAATGAATCACACTTTATGAACACACACAGGCCAAGGCACATAGGCTTGCCCACACTAATTTATACATCTTAGGAGTGCAGATAATGAGCCAGGTGAGTAGAAGGGAGGGGTCAGAGGAGGGAGACAGGACACAAAGCACCAGGGGAGAATTAACAGATTACTGTTAATATAAACATTTGGGTCAAATCAGCATGAGAGAGAGACGCAAATCAGGATGAAGTACGGTAATATGGATATTTGTAAGTTACAAAGAAGATGGAGGAATATGCCATACCATAAGACATATGCAAGGCACATAGAGTTTGGGTACAGGAGAAGTTAGATACAGCAGTGGTACAATGAGTCCATACCATAAGACATATGCAAGGCACATAGAGTTTGGGTACAGGAGAAGTTAGATACAGCAGTGGTACCATGAGTCCATACCATAAGACATATGCAAGGCACATAGAGTTTGGGTACAGGAGAAGTTAGATACAGCAGTGGTACAATAAGTCCATATCTGCAAATGAAGAAGATGTATTGTCAGATCAGGATGTAACAGCTTTGGGGAATGTATATCAGATATTACATCTCTGGGATATCTCTACAGACCAGGCCTAATTAACTCAGATGTTGCCAATAAACCTATCAGAAGCTTCCAAACACATGACATCATCATATGGGCTGTTCCAAATTGTTTAAACGCATAGTAATTTTAATATATGTAAACTTTTGACTTTGCAGAAAGTAATAAAATGCCTTAAAACATTCTCTCTCTGATTATTCTGACATTTGGCAAATATAAATAACTATAGTAATCCTAATTTAACTAAAACGGGAAAGGTTTATTCTGATTTCGTGTTAGATAATGAGAAAAACATGCATATGTGACTTTTTATATACTGTATGTAAACTTCTGGTTTCAACTGCATATCCCGAAGTTGTAATATAATCACTTATTATTATTATTATTATTTATTTATATACCACCATTAAATTCCATGACGCTTGACATGATAAGATAGATGAGGACAAGTACAATATATACAGTACATGTAGTACAGACAAACAGGCCCTTGTCCATGAGGGCTCGCAGTCTATGAGGGACCGGAGGGGATACAGTAGGAGGGGGGTAGTGCAGAACATGAGACGGTGCAGTGGACTGGGTCTCACTGCAGGTTGTAGGCTTGTCGGAAGAGGTGTGTCTTCAGGTTTCTTTTGAAGGTCCCTAGGGTAGGCAAGCGTCTGATATGTTGGAGGAGAGAGTTCCAGAGGATAGTGGATGCACAGGAGAAGTCTTGTATGCGGTTGTGAGAGGAGAAAATGAAAGGGGAATAGAGAAGGAGTTCTTGGGAGGAGTGTAGATTGTGTGAGAGTAGGTAACGGGAGACCATCTCAGAGATGTATGGAGGGGACAGATTGTGGATGGCTTTGAACATCATGGTTAGTGCTTTGAAGCGGGATCTCTGAGAGGTGGGGAGCCAGTGAAGGCTTTGGCAGAGGGGAGAGACTAGGGAGTAGTGGGAAGACAGGTGAATGAGTCGGGCAGCGGAGTTTAGGATAGATTGGAGAGGAGTGAGGGAGGTAGCGGGGAGGCCGGTTAGCAGGAGGCTGCTGTAGTCAAGGCGGGAAATGATGAGAGCATGAACAAGTGTTTTAGCCGTGTCGTGGTCAATGAAAGGGTGGATCGGGAAATGTTTTTGAGTTGGAGTCGCAGCGGAGGTGGCGAGGGCTTGGATGTGAGTCTTGAACGAAAGGGAGGAGTCAAGGATTACCCCGAGGCACTCGGCATGGGGGACTGGGGAGAGTGAGCAGTTATTGACATTGATGGATATGTCTGGTAGAGGGGGAGAGTGATTTGGGGGGAAGACGATGAACTCAGTTTTGTCCATGTTCAGTTTGAGGAAGCGAGCAGAGAAGAAGAACAAGATGGTGGACAGGCAATGTGGAATTTTGGATAGTAGGGAGGTGATGTCAGGCCCAGATAGATAGATCTGGGTGTCGTCGGCATAGAGATGATACTGAAGGCCGTGGGACTTAATGAGTTGTCCTAGGTCGAGGGTGTAAATGGACCAGAGTAGGGGTCCCAGAACTGAGCCTTGGGGGACACTGACAGATAGGGGGTAGGGCGAAGAGGAGGTATGTAAGTGGGTGATGATGAAGGTCCAGTCAGTTAGATATGAGGAGATCCAGGAGAGGGCTAGGTCAGTGATGCTGAGAGATTCCATAATCTGAAGTAGGAAGGAATGGTCAACGGTGTAGAAGGTGGCAGATAGGTTGAGGAGGAAATGGACGGAGTAGTGTCGCTTGGTTAGGGCTGTTTCAGTGGAATTATTGGAAAGGAAGCTGGATTGTAGGCGGTCAAAGAGGGAGCAGGAGGAGAGGTGGGAGGACAGTTCAGAATGGACGTGTTGTTCAAGTAGTTTAGAGGCGAAGGGGAGAGGAGACATGGGGTGATAGTTGGAAACAGATGCTGGACTGAGTGAGGACTTTTTGAGGAACAGTGTGATCAAGGCATATGTGAAGGATGAGGGGAAGACACCGGTAGTGAGTAATAGGTTGAAGAGGTGGGTTAGGGCAGGAATGAGGACAGTGGTGAGGTTCGGGATGAGATGGGAGGGGAGTGGGTTGAGGGCACACGTGGTGTGGTGTGATCATGACTGAAGGGAGGAGAGTTGATCCTCTGTCATGGTGGAAAAACTTCCTGTGGACAAGGAGGGCTGAGCTGTGATGGGGGAGGGTCGGGGGGACAGTGGGTCGAACCTTTCTCTGATTTTGTCGATCTTCTGTTTGAAGAAGGAGGCAAAGTCGTCAGCAGAGATGAGGGGAGAGGGAGGAGGTGCAGGGGTAAAGAGTAGGGAGTTGAACGTGTTGAATAGTTGTTTGGGGTTGTGGGACAGGGCGGTTATTAGAAATGAGAACTAGGCTTTTTTTGCATCAGTGAATGCGGACTTGAAAGTGGAGAGTGACTGTTTATACATGGCGAAGTGCACCGCGGAGTGGGATTCCTTCCATCTCTGCTCGGCCGCCCTGGACGCTCGACGCAGTTCTTTAGTGAGGGTGGTGAGCCAGGGCTGCCTGTATGAGCAGGTTTTCTTGTAAGTGAGGGGGTCTGCGAGGTCGAGAGCTGAAGTTATTGTGGTGTTGAACAGGGTGGCAGCAGAGTTGACATCATGTGAGGAAGCTGTCTGTGAGACTGAGAAGGGACTCATAGAATGAGTGGTAATCAATGAGTTTAAGGTTTCTGTGGGGGAGAGTTTCCGGAGAGGGGGGAGAGTGGTAGGAGAGGAGAGGGAGGAAAAGTCAGCAAGTTGTGGTCGGATGGTCAGAGGGGAGCGTTTGAGAGGTCAGTGAGGGAACAAAGGCGGGTGAAAATAAGGTCAAGCGTGTGGCCATCCTTATGAGTGGCTGAGGAGGACCATCGGGAAAGCCCAAAGGAGGTGGTCAGTGATAGGAGTTTGGAGGCAGCAGGGTGACGGGTATCAATGGGGATGTTGAAGTGATGATAGAGGGTATGTCGGAGGAGAGGAAGTGGAGCCGCCAGGTGGTGAAGTGGTCAAGAAAGGAGGGGGTATATCCAGGGTGGAGGTAGATGAGGGCCAGCTGGAGCTTGCAGGGGGAGAAGATGCGAACGGAGCATGTATCCTTCATGCAAGAAACTTTTTCCACATAAATAATAAGAAATAATTACAACCTCTCTCAACAATAGGACTGCTGTTTATAGAGCACATGTTGACTGATATTTTGGCTTTAATTAACTTTTTAGAACAGAAAAGAAAATGTTTGACATTTAATTTGAAAAACAAACTTATTTAGATTTCTATAATAAAAAAAATATTGGAATTTTGCAACGGCCACTGGAACAAATTCAGCTTCTACATTCAGTTCAGTGATTGCCTTTTCACACAGTCTCCTGGACTTTTATTGCTAAGGATGGACTAATGTTCATGCAAACATCAATAATACAACTAATACGGTGTGGAGATGTGAATCTGATTAATAAATGTGGGCTATATATATTATATATACATATATATATATATATATATATTGCACCCTCCCTTTATCCATGATTTTATTTTGCTGCACCCATCTAGCAAGAATTCACTTATGGATAAGTCATGGTCCTAAGGAAAAGACATAAATTAGTAACTCGTTAGCATTGCACTTATAGAACGGTAATTTAAATAAGGCTGAGTTCACGTATCCAGTAATCATTGTTAGAATGGATCCAACACAACTTTTTTGTTCATTTTGATAAAATTGATTTCTGCAGGCTCTATTTTTTTTAACATTGGAGTCTATGGAGAACGGATCCGGCAACTGATCGCTATTTAGCCTCCATTTCTCTCTCCATTTTTTTCTTACTGGATCAGTTTTAAATGGAAGATAAATAGGAACCAGTTACCAGATTCGTTTCCCATAGGCTCCAATGTTAAAAAAACAGATCCTGCAGAAAACAATTATAAAGTGAAGAAAAAAAGGGGGAGCCAGTGTGAACAATTACTAAAATTACTACCGTCAATGCAAATGGAAACAGACAGAATCTGACGTGCACGGCAAAGTGGTGGTCAGCCACTAGACCATTCAAAGTGAAGAAAAAAAGGGGGAGCCAGCACAGTCAGAAAATTTTAAAAAAAAAAAAATTGTGTAAATACACATATTGTTTCCATACTGCACAGTCTGTTTCCATCTGCATTGACGGTAGTAATTTTAGTAACTGTTCACACACACAGTTATCACACTCTGCCTTAGGCCAAGTTTAATTTAGCTTCATTCACCTGAACCTAACTTTGCTTCTATCCATGAGTGCTGGTGTGGCCTGTTGAGGGTTAACTGTGAAATAGCCCAAACATTTGTGGTGTAGGCTGCAGGTGTGGGGGCCTCAGTTGGCTTCTATTCACTGACCTAGGCTGACACCTTGGAAGCATGGTCTGATATGCATAAGGTGAGTGATTGCTTTATATGGTCCATTTTATATGTATTTTGCTGTTTTAGGACACAACAAAAATAAAAAATTTATAGAATAGGACCACTCTATCTGAGACATTCCTTGACGTGGAAGAGTGGCTCAAAGGATTATTTAATCTTTTGCGAAATGTCTCATCACTGTGCAGTATGGAAACAATATGTCTATTTACACAATTTTATTTTTTTTTTTTAATTTTTCTGACTGTGCTGGCTCCCCCTTTTTTTCTTCACAGAAAACAATTATCCAAAACGGGCAAAAAAGTTATGTTTGCACAATGGATTGTGCTGGATCTGATCTAATGGATGATTACTGGACATGGAGACTCAGCCTAATTATGTATGAATATACAGATATAAAAGGGTTTTTGGCAAATTGCATGTTATTCCCTTTTCATAATTTATAGGATAAAGGATAACTTGCTGATTGCTGAGGATCTGACTGCTGTAACCTCTTGCGATCCTGAGAACAGTGATCTGGAGCCTGAGATCGATGCTCTACAGAGCCCTGTGTTGAGTGGTGAGGAGATTCTCATCAATGGCTTCTGCTCCATTGATTGTCCATAGGACTACCAAAAATAGCAAAGCATTGTGGTTGGCTCTCTCCAGCACTCCTATAGACTATAAAGAGAATGGAGGCAAAACATGCCCTTAAGATGAAGGATTGCAGAGCTCCATTGTCACACTTTTGGGATCGTTGGAGGTTCCATCAGTTGGACAACAACGGCAGCAATCTGCAATGTATCCCCTATCCCATAAAATGGGGATACCTTGCCTTTTTGTGAATTACCCTCTTAAAGATTATGTGCACTAGTTGACCTTTAGAAGCAGCAATTGAGTTTTCCCAGGCAAAGCCTCTTCAGGAAAATGTCGGCAGATGTTTCCATGAAGTTTCTTCACCATCAGTTTTGTCGTCATTCTGCTGGTATCTTTCACTCTGTACTATTATGTATAGAGTGTGGGAGGACTTCCTGGCAGAAGATGCAAAAAGAATGACACTAGTGATGAGCAATTTCTACAATGTCGAAACTAGGAGTTGGAATATCGGATGGGCGCAACATGAGTGCCCGAGTATAATGGAAGTCAATAGGGAACTCAAGGTATTTTCCCAACTGATTTTCCAGAAAAATGTTCGAGTCACCCATTGACTTCCATTATATTTGGTATTCGAGTCGCACCCATCCAGCAACTGACTACTCTTAATGAGCACTGAACACTCGAGCATGGTAGCACTTGCTCATCACTAATGAACACATCACTACTTTAAACATTAAAATAAGTGCCATAACGCAAAATATGTGCACAACAATATCATTTTGACACTGATGTGCCTTATGATCATTTTACGGGGTACATTTGTGGCGCTTTTTCATTTTCATAGTCCACCCTCACAAAGTTGTTTTAGTCAGGATGGTATTGCTTAGGATTCCTTATACATAGCCTATATGTGTTATCCAGGACCATTTTGTTTTTACTTTATAGGCAAGTAGTTACTAATTATCTGCTAGTTCTGCCCACTGCCAATCTCTCTAGCTCAGAGTGGTCATGGACCCCCTCATACTGGTGAGTCTGTGGCCATGTCGATGTAGCAGCAGTTTCTCTTCTGATGGTACTAAATTGTGAATGTCATTCTGGTTGTCCGCAGGCTATCCAATGCCTAACTACGGGGAATTAGCTGTCAATCAGTATGACATTAGCAGTCATGCCCCTTCAAAAGAGCAGCCCCGAAGACGAAGAGCTTCTCTGTTGATGGAAAGCAGCAGGAGTGGTTCAGTCCTCTGAGTTTGTGTGGCACCCCAGGGTTCAGTTGCCACAGATACGCCTGGGACAGAGAAGGATCTCCACATCAAGTAAGACCGAACACAACACCTTCCACTCCAGACCTAAAGTTAGAGCTCTACAAGCTGAGTTCAGGTGAGGTCCACTATAAATTCAGGCTTGGAGGCAGAGTTATTTAGTGCAGTTCCAGGGAGGATTGTGAAGACATCCTGGTGACGGAGCTGTGCTAAGCCCTTACCAGTGAGCACTACTAACCGTCATGAGGGATCCTACAGCGAGGGTTGGAAGCAAGGAGTAGTAGTAGCAGGGGGAGTGGAGCCATACCGGTTCCCCCGGAGGAACAGCGCCTGAATCCGGACACCGGAGTCCTTGACTGCAAGGGATCTATCAGCCCAGCAGTAAAGACCGGAGGCCAGGGAGTCTTCAGATCTCCTGGCCACAGCAGCACTTGAGGCACAGCCAATTAGCAGAGCCAGGGACCGCAGTGGATACAGCCGGCCTGCAGCAGAGCTCTCACCGCCTGCCATACAAGTGAGGACAGCAAGAGAGGGTCAGGACTTAGCTTCAGACAGCCTGGGACCAAAACACACACACAGCGCAGCAAGGACACCTCATCGCTCGCCAAGTGTGGAGATCCTGAATTGTTACCAGACCACCTATACCCATACCATCAGAGACTGTACCCTGGACTATACCTGAATCATCAGTAAAAGGTATGGAAACATCAACCTTGTGTGTGACTGTTATTGCGGCTCCATATCCTCCTCCCTCCATAGACTGTCCTGCAATTCCCTTATACCACAACTGCCTGGGGATCCCTCTCCACCTACGGGAGTGTAAGCATCTTGCAGCCAAACATCACCCCGGAGGTCTGACCCAAAGCACCGGTAACCATACCGGAACCGTAGGTGCCGTCACAACTTTTTTCACAAACTTTTTAAAATTATTTTTATTGACTTTTTTCAGTGACTACCAGGGGCACGGGATCTGGCCCAGTGACATTTCCTGCAAATCAATGCCCGGAACTGGGTACCCGACGGCCTTGAGATGGTTCAGCTTTTGGCATCATGAACAGGATCCCGTTGCCCTTTACCGACATGTACTCTGTGCCGTGTATTGACTGTGTTAGACTATAATTGGGCCTCCATAACTGTGCAACATGGTGAGCGCGAAGAAGGGGGCATAACTGCCGAGTGTGAGGCTATACACAGATGAAGAGACAGTAGCCCGAGTATTTGCTAAATTAAGAATTGCTTTGAGACTCTCACTGCCGCTAAGTTCAGGATGAGGTTCTACCACTGCAAACATAGCCAGTTATAACCTCTTCCTTGGAGGTGGTGCCCCCTTCCTTAACCACAGCATACACCAAAGGACAGAGTGTGACACCTGGTGCCTCTGATGACTTGCAATTCCAGGTGCAGCAGTTGACAAGGGATTTGGTCATGATCTCAAAGGTCATGCAACTCCAGCAGATACCCAAGTCGTCAGGGAGGATCCAGCTAGCCGACAGCCCTGAGGACGTCCCGTGGATGCAAGGGAGGAGGACCCCATCAACCGTTGCAATGAGGTGGGCCACTTTGCAAGGTCATGTACTTTAAACCAGCGACCCCTGGGGCAGAGGGCCACTCCCAGGAAAAAAGATGACCAGGCCCGTCAGACTGGCATGATAGATATGTGGGAGGACGGCCAATCCTGTCTATTGTGTTAGATGGTATTCTCACATCTGTTCTATTGGACACTGGATTGCAGGTGACAACAATCCCACATATCCTTTACTAAAGATTTTGGGCTTAGTCTGAGCTCACCTGCCCAGACCCGGACCTCACTATATACACGATCAATGAACAGCCGGTACCGCAAGTAGGGTTCAGAGAGGTGACAATAAAGGTGGGGAGGGTGGAGCTAAAGGGCTAAGGACTTATTGTGGATAGAAACTGATCCTGGTGAGAAAAATCCAATGATGATATTAGGCACTAATGTGATTGAAAATTGTCTAGGTGAAGTGCTGTTCTTGCTCCAACAGATTGCAGAAACTGCCAGCATCGGGAAGCAAAGGTTCTTACAGAAAGAGATCAGAGCCCTCCTGCGGAGACAAAAGGTAGAGTTGTCCGGTGGTGAAATCGGCAGTGTATGGGTAAGTGACCCGTTTCCCATTGTGTTGCCGCCAAGAAGTGAAATGATGGTCTGGTGTCGGCAGCAATAGGCCTCAGAGGGCAGGATTACCAGGCAATGGTCCATCTGATGTACTCAGATAGTAGGCCCATGGTCCTAACAGCCAGAGGGGTGGTTGATGTACACAAGGGGAGGGTACCTGTACGAGTTTTAAACTGTGGGGAAGAAGAGGTCAAACTACCCAGATATGCTACCATTGCCAAGCTATTCACTGTCAACAACAACTCGATCCAGGCAGTGGAACCCTTGACCACGTCTAACCAGGTGGAGGACAATAGCTCCAAGGGACAGCTGGAGGACTGGTGTCAGAAGCTGCATGATTTTCACCCCTTCTCACCAGAAGCACAGAGTTTATCAGGTAGTGCAAGAGTACGAACAGGTCTTTAGTAAGCATCCACTAGACTAAAAGGGGTACACCATCACATATCCACAGGAAACCATCCACCAATAAAAGAGAGATACAGACATGTACCTCCAGGTCACTATCAGCGTGCCAAAGAAATGTTAGGGAAATGAAGGAGGCTGGGGTTATTAGAGATAGTTGTAGCCTCTGGGCAGCTCCACTTGTCTTAGTAAGAAAGAAAGATGGCACAATGAGGATGTGTTTGATTATAGGTAGATAAACCGCATAACACACAAAGATGCTTACCCGTTACCCCGCATTGAGGAATCATTTGCTGCACTGAAAGCTCCTAACTACTTTTCCACCTTAGATCTCACTAGTGAGTACTGGCAGGGCTCCGTGACAGAAGAAGATCGTGAGTGGACTGTGTGAGTTCAACAGCATGCCTTTCGGACTCTGCAATGCACCGGGAACGTTCCAAAGGCTAATGGAGTGTTGCCTGGGGCACCGAAACTTCGAGACCGTGCTGCTGTACCTTGATGACATCATTGTGTATTCCAAGACATACGAAGAGCATCTGGAGCATCTAGCCAAGGTATTTGAAGCATTATCGAAGTTTGGTATGAAGCTGAAGCCATCAAAGTGCCACTTGCTGAAGCCGAAGGTTCAGTATCTTGGGCATGTGGTCAGCGCAGAAGGTGTGGCACCAGACCCTGACAAGATCACCGTCTTCAAACATTGGCCAAGACCAACACCCGTTAGAGAGGTATGTCAGTTCTTTTGGCTGGAAGGATACCACAGGAGGTTCATAAAGGTCTATACGAAGATTGCAGCACCTTTGTAAAATCTCTCTGTAGGCCAGACAAAGAAGAGCAAGATCTCTGGCCCTCCATTTGAATGGGGTGAGAAAAAAGAAGACACCTTCAAGCAGATGAAGTGGGCCCTAACTGGTGAAGAGATCCTGGCCTACCCTGACTACAATTTACCATTCGTGCTGTACACAGATGCCAGCAACGTGAGATTGAGAGCAGTGTTGTCGCAGGTGCAGAAGGGCAAAGAACGTGTGATTGCCTATGCAAGCAGGAAGTTCCATCCTACCAAGAGGAACCCAGAAAACTACAGCTCGTTCAAGCTGGAGTTCCTAGCCTTAGTCTGGGCTGTGGAAGAACAGTTCAAGCACTACCTGGCGGCTGCGAAGTTCACTGTCTTCACAGACAACAACCGCTTACACACTTGGACTTCACCAAGATAGGGGTACTGGAGCAGCGATGGATGGCTCTGTTGTCAAACTATGACTGACTTCACCATCAAATACTGGGAAGACTGCAAAAACGCCAACGCTGATGCATTGTCAAGAATGTCTCACTTACCAGATGCAGGGGAAGACTTGGAGGAGCTAGAAGAGATAGAGCTGCCAGCTTTTCACCACGCAGTGTATCCAGTGTAACCAATGTGCTAAAGATAAATGCAAGAGGCCACACTGAACCCATTGCTC
Organism: Allobates femoralis; assembly: GCA_033576535.1. Taxonomy (NCBI): domain Eukaryota; kingdom Metazoa; phylum Chordata; class Amphibia; order Anura; family Aromobatidae; genus Allobates; species Allobates femoralis. The sequence continues at coordinate 162,968,932 of JARQOC010000007.1, read as the reverse complement.
TCACAGGTGGAAAGAAATGCAAGACAGTGATCGGCTGTTGTCTGGTGAAAGAGCTGTTAACCCAACCAGATGCCCATCTTGGCCAGATGCCCACCTGAGGCGCAGCATCTGTGGAAGAAGAGCAGGTTGTTCATCTACAGAGGTAGACTATGCAGATGTTTCATCAACCCAGAACCCACGAGATGGTGTGGAGATAGTGGTACTGAAGAAGATGTCCTGATGGTGCTAGAAGCGTACACAAAGGAGCAGGACACTTTGGGTGAAAGAAGCTAGAGGTACTGTTACGTGAGAGATTGTATTGGTTGCATGAGAGCATCATTGAGAATTGGTGCAGAAACTGTGGCCAATGCAACCTAAAAAGAAAGGATCGTGACAGTCAGAGAGCTCCACTACAGCCAATTGTCACCAAGCAGCCACTGAAACTTGTAGCCTTGGATAATGTGAAGCTGACACCGAGCAGGTCAGGCTATACGTACGCCCTCACTATGGTGGAGCACTATTCCCGATTTCTGGTGGTAGTTTCCATAAAGGACTTAACAGCAAGAACTGCAGCGAGAGCTTTTCAAGCCCATTTTTGTCGACCACATGGGTACCCAGAGCAGGTGTTGACAGATTAAGGTCCTGCATTGGAAGCTGAAGTGTTCCAGGAGTTTTGCAACTTGTACTGATGTAAGAAGATCCGAACCACACCGTACCACCCACAGACCAATGGCATGTGTAAGAAAATGAACATGGTAGTCATAGACCTGTTGAAAACCTTGCCTTTGGAAGAAAGAAACATGTGGCCGGAGAAATTGCATGCATTTCCCATTAGGGCCCCATGTTACAAAAACGCATGTGTTTTTGAAAATCAACAAAAAAGCTGAGCCAAAAAACGCATCCAGAAAACGCATGGCACTTTGGCCATGCATTTTTTGCATTGATGCCTGTGGATGTGTTTTTGCATGCATTTTTCACAAAAGACAAGTGTAAAAAACGCATGGAAAAAACTCTTCCTCGATGCAAGTGTGACCCCTAGCCTTAGTGGACATGTACCACAAAATCCATGTAAGTTCCACCAATTGTACACCAGCGTAACTAATGAGAGCAAGACCTGGAAAATTACCTATTGTTCTTGAGATGGGAATTGTTTTCCTGAAACCAGTTCACTGATGCTGATTGGAATATCAAATGCCAAGAACAGTACAAAAAGTACAAGAGTGCATAGAAAGAAGCTTAAAACAAATCAGAGAGAAGCAAGAAAGAAATTCAACAAAAATGCACCAGCTGTTCCCTTAATACCTGGAGAAATGGTTCTAAAGAGAAAAAGAAGAACAAACAAACTTGATGACCAGTGGGAAGCAGAACTCTATACAGTATTGCCCTCTAATTTTGATAGCAAGAAAGTCTGCTTAATCAACAAAGATCAGGGAGAAATATCAGCAGCAGATTCTAGAGACCATCTTAAGAAATCCCTGAACAGTTAAAGCCAAAAGAAGTCATTCCCTGTATACCCCAACCAAAAGAAGAAAAGAAGTTGAGAATGCTATGGACTGTACTTGGAGACATTCCTGAAAGTTGGCCACAGTAAAATGGAGCCATAATTGTAATTAATAACTTTACCTCAACCAGTAGAAGTCCCAAAAAGTACCAGAGGAACCTGTTGGAGTCTTAAGGTACCGTTACACGGTACAAGGTTGAAGCGATATCCTTAACAATCTCTTGATTGCGTGGTCGTTAGGACATTGTTTTGAAATTGTTGGTGAGCTGTCACACATGTAAATATCTGCACGATGCACCAACTATGCGGCAAGCAGGTATCATTCACACAACCCAGCTGAACGATAGTTCTTCATTGCTGAGAATAGGGGAAATCGTTAACGACATTGTTATCGCGGTGTCAGACAGAACGATGCAGCAGGTTGGCTGATCGTTGATCCTATGATTTGAGAACATGTTCTCAAATCTGGATTCAGCGATCCAACGATTTATCGTATGCATATCTCAAGTCACACGCAACGACGTACAAACAATGTTGTTTGAACGACTCCAAAACCGTGACGTTTAAACGATATCGTTCATGATATCGTACTATGTAACGGAGCCTTTAGAAGAACCACAGGAAGAAAGACTTGAAGAACCATCTGTTGCAGCAGAACCAGAGAATCCTGCCATTGGTGAACCTGTCAGTCCTATAGTAAGACTAAGAAGACACTCAGGCATACCAATATATGCAGATCTACTGCAGTCTAGTGATATTGCACCACAGCACCAAACATAGACACTAGTTCACTATCGCAACCAGTTGAGACACCAGTGTTGCGTAGATCCAGCTACAGTTCTTTGGTCAGATCCTGATTCGGTACAAAAAATAAAGTGTAGATGTGTTCATGTGTATAAATAGTCAGACTGTAAAGATTAGTGTACAGAAGGGTGGAGGAACTGGATTCAATGCCATGCATATTAAGTTAGGAAGAGCAAGTTCCTGGGGGTGGAAGGTTGAGACCAGGACTGAGGTTGTAAGGTTGAGAACATGGAACAGATAACCAAAGAACTGGTAGTGGTTATGGTTAGAAACTTTCTTGTTCATTATTCATCTATAGCCTGGAGCGGAAGGACTAGCGCCATATGGACTACTTACCAGTTGAGCCCTTGGACTCCTAAGGCTGGTTTCACACTGCAGCTTTTTCACTGATCAGTTTCCCACCAATTTGTGTGCCAAAACCAGGAGTGTCTCCAAAACTCAGAACAGGTGTCAATCCTTCAATTATACTTTTTCACTGCAAGTTCCTCTCCTGGTTTTGGCACACAAATCTGATGGACACTTATCAGTGAAAAAACTGCAGTGTGAAACCAGCCTTACCTATTTTCCGTTTTATTGGTTTTTGTAATTTTTGTTTTTTGAGACTTTGAACAATTATATGTTATTAATGTTTGAAATATTTTGTGTTTCAAGTCCAGGAGTACTGAATTTAACTAGGGTGGAATGTAGCACCTCAGGGTTCGGTTGCCACAGATACACCTGGGACAGGGAAGGATCTCAACACTAGGTAAGCCTGCACACAACACCTTCCACTCCAGACCTGAAAGGGGGAGCTCCACAAGACGGTTCAGGCGAGGTGCGCTATAAATTCAGTCTTTGGAGGCGGAGTTAGTGCAGTTCCAGGGATGACTGTGAAGACATCCTTGTGATGGAGCTGTGCTAAGCACCTACCAGTGAGCACTACTAACTTGCGTGAGGGACCTAGGGCAAAGGTTGGAGGCAAGGAGTAGTAATAGCAGGGGGAGTGGAGCCATACTGCTTTGCCCGAGGAACAGCGCCTGAAACTGGACACCGGAGTCCCGTGTCTGCAAGGGTTCTATCAGCCAGCAGTAAAGACCGGAGGCCAGGGAGACTTCAGATCTCCTGGCCACAGCAGCACTTGAGACACAGCCACTTAGCAGAGCCCAAGACCACAGTGGTACAGCAGTGTCTGCAGCAGATCTCTCCGCCTGCCATACAAGTGAGGACAGCAAGAGAGGGTCAGGGAAATTAGCTTCATACAGCCTGGGACCAAAACACACACACAAGGCAGCAAGGAGGCTCTCATAACTCGCCAAGTGTGGAGATCCTGAAATGTTACCAAACCACTCAGACCCATACCATCAGAGACTGTACCCTGGACTATACCTGAATCATCAGTAAAAGGTATGGAAACATCAACTCTGTGTGACTGTTATTGCACCTCCTGACCGTTCTCCCTCCATAGACTGTGCTCCAATTTCCTTATACCCCAACCTCTCAGGGATTCCGCTCCACCTATGGGGAGCTAACCATCTTGCTGCCCAAACATCACCCCAGAGGTCTGACCCGCAACACCGGTAACCATACCGGAACCGAAGGTGGTGTCACAAACAATTTTTATTATTTTTATTGACTCTTTTCAGCGACCATCAGGGCCACGGGACCGGGCACAGGCCCAGTGACATTCCCCGCGAATCAACGGCCGAAAACGAGTACCCCATGGCCCTGGGGTGGCTAATTTGCAGAGGGTAGAGAAGCAGGTAGATACCGATTAGGTAACTGATATTTCTTTGACACATGAAAAAAAATAGAAATCCAAGGAATAGTGCTTCCACGATCCGCGCTGCTGTTGAAGAAAAGAGGACCACACGAGATCTTGATGTAATATAAGTGTTTTATTTCCCAACAGCTGTTTCGCGTGGTCTATCATCAGCTCCTCTCACTATTCCTTGGATTTCTGTATACACACCACTTTGCACGTGGGAGTGCTGATCCAGCAGCAGCTGTACAAGCACATACACCAGTTGTGGGTTTTCACAACTGGCCCAGGTGAGCACATGCCATTGTAGGGTATTAATTGTCCCTAAATGTTAAGACCCATTTGTTTTTCTTCACTTGATTAAAACCCTTTTAGGAATTGTTCTGGACACAAATACTAATAGAGAATTAAGGCCCCGTTACATGTAGTGACGCACCAGCGATCCCGACAACGATCCAACCGGCCAGGATCACTGGTGTGTTGCCACGTGGTTGCTGGTGAGATGCCATACAGGCAGACTTACCAGCGATTACCCAGTTATGCAGCAACACCCAACGATTGTTGGGATCTGTGTTGTTCTCGGACAAGCATGGAGCTCGCTGGTCATTGCCCCTGTCACACACAGCGCTCCAGCATGCCCATCCTGAGATCGCCGATAAAAAAATGGTCCAGGCCATTCATTAACAATCAGCGATCTCCCAGCGGGGGGCCGATTGCTGCTAAGTGTCCCACACAGCGATATCGCTGGCGAGATTGCTGCTAGTCACAAAACCTTTCGCTATATGTAGCGGGGCTTTTAGCCTGTGAGCCGCTAATGGGGACAGTAATGATAATAAAGTGTTGTAGAACAGGATGGCGCATACGAGTTAAAAAATAAACAATAAGTAGGTTTTTAGGAATGAAACTTAAAAAAGTAAAAATGAATAAATTTCACCCAAAATTCAAAGTGTAGGAAAATATGTTTATTTAATTTATTTAGCATAATTGCTCATAACTAGATAATTTGTATATAGTTTTTTTTATTATTTATTATTTATTTAGAACTTAAAGTAATAATTGTCACTTTTACCCCAACTTTTCCATTCATAAAGTAAAGTATTTGAGGATTTCGTGAGCTCATACCTGATGTTTTCCTGGCAGATTTCCAGGATATTTCATAAAATCCTATTTTGGATTTTCCACGCATCTTGCACCTCCCGGTTGACTGACGTGTATATTCTTCCTTCCTTGACCCAGAACACACAGATCTTACGGACTACTGCGGTGCTTGCACAATCTTGAAGCATTTATTTCAAAAGTTTGCTTTTCCCTGAGGGGGAACTCTGCTCCGGCCGATTCAAAGCCAGATGAAACGAAAACAAACAAATAATCTGTTCGCAGGCATTTCCAGAACACTGTGCTTTAGTAGGACCCACCAGCATAATATGGTTGGAGGTCTGACAACTGCCGGTGCCCGAGGCGGTGAGCAGGGCTGCATGTGTTTACAACCATTTCACATTCACAGGCCAAGCAAGGAAACAAGGAAAATGTCAAAGAATTACAAATAAAACAGTTGACCATCAAAGTCAGCGAGGCCTGCAGATGAATAATTTTTAGACTGGAGGTATCGGGTTTCTTAAATATTTGTCACAGCTGTGCGAGGAAACAGTTCTGTTCAAAAGTGCAGCCACACACAGCTCCGTCCAAAAGATGTATTTATTTAACATGATTTTGGCCTAACCGGCGTGTGGCTGCAACTGATGTGCCAATACTTTGATTGCTAATATTTCCGCAACAGAGAAAACAAGTGAAATTAGAAACAAAACTCAGCCCGTCTTATTCCACTCTGCAGCCACAATTCCATCGTAGGTCTAGTCCAATATGAAAAAGTTGGTGAAAGATCCTCGTTAACCTCTTAAAAGTTTCCGAACCCTAAGGCTAGGGTCAGATTGACGTTAAAGGGGGTTTGCGTTTAAAACATACAGTCTGTGGCCAAAAGTATTGACACCCCTGCAATTCTATCAAATAATACTCAGTTTCTTCCTGAAAATGATTGCAATCACAAATTCTTTGGTATTATTTTCTTCATTTAATTTGTCTTCAATGAAAAAACACAAAAAGAATGTCCTAAAGCCAAATTGGATATAATTCCACACCAAACATAAAAAAGAGGGTGGACAAAAGTATTGGCACTGTTAGAAAAATCATGTAATGCTTTTCTAATTTGCGTAATTATCAGCACCTGTAACTTACCTGTGGCACCTAACAGGTGTTGGCAATCAACTAAATCACACTTGCAGCCAGTTGACATGGATTAAAGTTGACTCAACCTCTGTCCTGTGTCCTTGTGTGTACCACATTGAGCATGGAGAAAAGAAAGAAGACCAAAGAACTGTCTGAGGACTTGAGAAACCAAATTGTGCGGAAGCATGAGCAATCTCAAGGCTACAAGTTCATCTCCAAAGACCTGAATGTTCCTGTGTCTACCGTGCGTAGTGTCATCAAGAAGTTTAAAGCATGGCACTTGGCTAACTTCCCTAGATGTGGACGGAAAAGAAAAATTGACGAGAGATTTCAACGCAAGATTGTGCGGATGGTGGATAAAGAACCTCGACTAACATCCAAACAAGTTTAAGCTGCTCTGCAGTCCGAGGGTACAACAGTGTCAACCCGTACTATCCGTCGGCGTCTGAATGAAAAGGGACTGTATGGTAGATACCCAGGAGGACCCCACTTCTTACCCCGAGACATAAATAAGCCAGGCTGGAGTTTGCCAAAACTTGCCTGAGAAAACCTAAAACATTTTGGAAGAATGTTCTCTGGCCAGATGAGACAAAAGTAGAGCTTTTTGGGCAAAGGCATCAACATAGAGGTTACAGGAGAAAAAAAGAGGCATTCAAAGAAAAGAACACGGTCCTACAGTCAAACATGGCGGAGGTTCCCTGATGTTTTGGTGTTGCTTTGCTGCCTCTGGCACTGGACTGCTTGACCGTGTGAATGGCATTATGAAGTCTGAAGACTACCAACAAATTTTGCAGCATAATGTAGGGCCCAGTGTGAGAAAGCTGGGTCTCCCTCAGAGGTCATGGGTCTTTCGGGCGGGACAATGACCCAAAACACACTTCAAAAAGCACTAGAAAATGGTTTGAGAGAAAGCACTGGAGACTTCTAAGGTGGCCAGCAATGAGTCCAGACCTGAATCCCATAGAACACCTGTGGAGAGATCTAAAAATGGCAGTTTAGAGAAGGCACCCTTCAAATATCAGGGACCTGGAGCAGTTTGCCAAGGAAGAATGGTCTAAAATTCCAGCAAAGCATTGTAAGAAACTCATTGATGGTTACCGGAAGCGGTTGATCGCAGTTATTTTGGCTAAAGGTTGTGCAACCAAGTATTAGGCTGAGGGTGCCAATACTTTTGTCTGGCCCATTTTTGAAGTTTTGTGTGAAATTATCAATATTTTACTTTTTGCTTCATTCTCTTTTTTCATTGAAGACAAATTAAATGAAGATAATAATACCAAAGAATTTGTGATTGCAATCATTTTCAGGAAGAAACGTGAGTATTATCTGACAGAATTGCAGGGGTGTCAATACTTTTGGCCACAACTGTAGGTTTTGGCAGCCTTAATGCAGTGCTACCGCCATGGTAGTGCTGCGTTAGTTCTGCCATTGCTTACCTATGGTGACGCGGCGTCAAACGCCGGCATCTGATTGAAATCTTGAGCTTTTACGTTGTTGAAAGCGTCTTTTCTCACGTTAGGAAAAAGCGTGAGATTTCATTCAGATGCCGGCGATGGAGCCGTGCTAGGGGCCGCGTCTCCATAGGTAAGCAATGGCAGCATTAACGCGCGCTACCATGGTTTTTAGTGCAGCCCCCCTTTAACGTTAATGTGACCCTAGTCTAAGGTAATTGAAAGAAGTTACAAATGGCTGTACGTGTGGACAGCAATGTCATTTTTGCACTTGATTAATTTTTTGCATGGATTTTGTGACTCTAATTCATGAAGATTCTATACGGAATCCCCCTAAAAAAGATTCTGTGTGCACATATCCTAAATCATTGAGAACTCTTTCTCTTCGTATCTATTGCAAATCCATTTTTGCTGTTCTGATTGAGAGTAGAGTTTGAGTTTGGGTTCTGCGGGTTCAGCCAAACTTCATAAAAAATTCAGTTCTGTACAAAAACTTGAATGGAACACTGAAAATGTTTGTGAAGTCTGTGTTCGGTATGAACACCAAACCTTTTAGTCCGGTTCACTCATCCCTAATTAAGTTTTCTTTTGAACATTTAGGGTTTCGAAAACTAATGGAAACAAAATACTTGTCAACTTTTTGACCAATTTTTTATACTATTGGAGGCATTCAGAAATGACAAACAAATGGAAAATAAAGAGATTTTAAAAAAAAAAAGAATGCCAGATTTTGTTTTAAAAAAAAATTGTAAAAAATAATTACAGGATTTTTAAATAATACTTAATTCACCCCCTCTTTTTAAAAATGTAAAAAAGAGGAAAGCACATTTTTTTTTACAAAGATCAGTTTTATGTCTAGTAAAATAATTATGATAATAATAATAATATAGTAAATGTATATTTGCAGAAAGAGAGAATATAAGTATATGGTTTTTGGAAGAAGGGGAGGAGAAATAAAAGGGCAAAATGAAAATGGAGGTGAAGCCTGGTGATCAGCAGATCGCTGTGGCTGATGCAGCCTATAGGTAGTTTGTAGCTATCAGTGTCAGGGCCTATGTTTCTACAACCCCTGGCAAAAATTATGGAATCACCTGGCTCGGAGGATGTCCATTCAGTTGTTTAATTTTACATAAAAAAAGCAGATCACAGGCATGGCACAAAACTAAAGTCATTTCAAATGGCAACTCTGCCTGAAGAAACACTAAAAGAAATCTTGAAAAATAAATGCTAGCCAGTAACGGTTACTATTGTAGGCCAAGCAGGGGGAAAAAATTATGGAATCACTCAATTCTGAGGAAATAAATATGGAATCATGACAAACAAACAAACAAAACAACAGTCAAATACTAGTATTTTCCTGCGCCACCTCTGGCTTAATAACAGCTTGCAGTCTCTGAGGCATGGACTTAAAGAGTGACAAACAGTACCATCATCAATCTGGCTCCAACTTTCTCTGATTCCTGTTGCCAGATCAGCTATGCAGGTTGGAGCCTTGTCATGGACCATTTTCTTCAACTTCAACCAAAAATTTTCAATTGGATTGAGATCCGGACTATTCGCAGGCCACGACATTGATCTTATGTCTTCTTTCAAGGAATGTTTTCACAGTTTTTGCTCTGGCAGGCTGCATTATAATCTTGATAAATTATTTATCATCCCCAAACATCCTTTCAATTGATGGGATAAGAAAAGTGTCCAAAACATCAATGTAAACTTGGGCATTTAATGAAGATGTAATGACAGCCATGTCCCCAGTGCCTTTACCTGACATGCAGCCCCACTATTCATCAATGACTGTGGAAATTTGCATGTTCTCTTCAGGCACAATGCAGATTTATCACTGAATATGACTTTTATCCATTCATCCACAGTCGATTTCTTTTCCTTAGCCCATTGTAACCTTGTTTTTTTCTGTTTAGGTGTTAATGATGGCTTTTGATTAGCTTTCCTGTATGTAAATCCCATTTCCTTTAAGCGGTTTCTTACAGTTCGGTCACAGACATTGACCCCAGTTTCCTCCCATTCATTCCTCATTTGTTTTGTTGTGCATTTCCTGTTTTGGAGACATATTGCTATAAGTTTCTGGTCTTGATGCTTTGATGCCTTCCTTGGTCTACCAGTATGTTTCCCTTTAACAACCTTCCCATGTTGTTTGTACTTGGTCAAGATTTTAGACACAGCTGACTGTGAACATCCAACGTCTTTTGCAACATTGCGTATTGATTTACCCTCTTTTAAGAGTTTGATAATCCTCTCCTTTGTTTCAATTGACAGCTCTCGTATTGGAGCCATGATTCATGCCAGTCCACTTGGTGCAACAGCTCTCTAAGGTGTGTGTGATCACTCCTTTTTAGATGCAGACTAACGAGTAGACTTTATTTGATGCAGGTGTTAGTTTTGGGAATTAATTTTTACAGGGTGATTTCATAATTCTTTACTCAGAATTGAGTGAATCCATAATTTTTTCCTCAGATTTGAGTGATTCCATAATTTTCCCCCTGCTTGGTCTACAAAAGTAACCGTTACTGACTAGCATACTTTTTTTCAAGATTTCTTTTACTGTTTCCTCAAGGCAGAGAGTTGTCATTTGAAATGACTTTAGTTTTATACCATGTCTGTGATCTGCTTTTTTTCTACAAAATTAAACAACTGAATTGACATCCTCCAAGCCCGGTGATTCGATAATTTTTGCCAAGGGTTGTATTTGAGACTATAGGACAAAACTCACATCAGAATTTGTTCACAATGTACAGCCAGAACATGTGACTTTTTCTCTTCCAAGCCTCTACTGGGGTCTCACATCCTGTCCCTTATGTCCTGGCAGGGGATGAAGCTTTTCCGGTTTTGCCTAATCTGTGTGCCCATACCGACATATGGTATTAGATGCACGGGAAAGAGTATTTTGTGAGAACTGACTGAATTTGACCATTGCAGTGATTTACAAATCTGCAGCATGTCAATTCTTTCAGCATTTTTCCACCAATGGAAAGCAATGATAAAGTTAAAAAATTTTGCAGTGGATAAGAAAAAAATGCGGCACTCACCGAGCAGAGCTTTTTCCTTTTTTATTTCAGAGTCCTCTTTACATAGTTTCTCTGAGATGGGGGAGGGAGTGAGGAGACACACAGGTGACGGATTCTGTTTCGGAGCACCTGCCCCTTCTACGGACCTTGTTGACAACAAGGTCCGTAGAAGGGGCAGGTGCTCCGAAACGGAATCCGTCACCTGTGTGTCTCCTCACTCCCTCCCACATCTCAGAGAAACTATATAAAGAGGACTCTGAAATAAAAAAGGAAAAAGCTCTGCTCGGTGAGTGCCGCATTTTTTTTTTTCTTATCCACTGCTATTTGCTGTCTAATAAGCGTGCACCCGGGCACATGAACCTGCTTTACTCGCACCCTTACATATGCAAGTAGCACCGGTCCCTGCAACACAGCAGTGCCCAGTATATATCTGCAAAACTTTTTTAAAAATTTTGCATTCTTGTTGAAAAAAGCTAACTTTATGAAAAATTTATTTGAGGAGCCCCTGCGACCAGATGACCACAGGGTGAACTGCAGCTGGGATAGGCAGGACGGTCACTCCGCACAAACACCCACCCACCCAGGGGTGGCGGGAGTAGCTAAGTGTGGGTGGAACGTAGAAGGAATCCGGGAAAGGGGTGGAGGAAGTGGAGTAAAATCCAGGAACACGAAGTTGGAGGCAGAATTCCCTGGAGTAGAGATTCCCAAGAGAGGTTTCTTGGAAAGAGGTTCCCTGGAGGGTGAGGAGGAGGGAAGGATCCCCAAGCCGAAACACCTTCAGTCAAGTGGAGAAGACAGAGGAAAGAACAATGGGACCCGGCGGCTTTTGACATTAATGGCTGGCCGGGAACCCAGGCTGAACCCGTGGAGAGATAGAAGGAGTCAGGTGAGCCTGACTAACCCGGGTCACTGGTGGCTGGGGCAGAAAACCAGAGTCCTGGCTCTGTAGATCTGGCCGGGAACGCTTCAAGCCCCTAGCCACAAGACATCCGGCGGGGTGCGGGAACTTTATGTCCCGAAACCCAACAACCATTGCGGAGTAGGACAAGGCCATCGTAGCAGGGCTAGTGACCCAGAGTGCGGGACAGATAACTGCAGAGCCCGTGATGGACGGACCAAACCCGTATGCGAGGGAGTGGAGAGAGAAACAGAGGGCCCGAAAGGTACACTGAGAGGGAGTGACGCAGAGGAACCATCCCGGCTGCAGTGAGAACCTAAGCCCGTAGCTTCTGTGTGAATCAAGTCTATTATAAGTGTTGAAAAAGAACTATAACGTGCTGTAGTAGAGACTGTGTTACTGTGTGAGCAGTGGAGTAAAGTACCCCTTTAACTCAAGATTTGTGTCTGAGACTTATTGGTACTGAGGCTGCAGCGGTTCACCTGCAGAGCCGCACACTTGTTCCTTGATCGCAGCAGAAACTGTCTAAAGAGGCTGAACACTGCAATTAAGTACTTCACTACTACATCTGCCCTGGGGAACCAAGCCCTACCCGTGGAGGTCTCACCATCCCGGCTGTCGCCATCACCATCATCCCCAGAGGTCTGAACGGCAGAGGTCATCCAAATTATCCCTATAAACTTTACAAATTCCCTATAAACTTTATAAATTCGACTTTTTCATTTGCCGCACCTGGGACCACGGGAACGGGTCACGCCACCGTGACAACCCCAGCAGCCCTAGAGGATGATAGGACCCGGTCTCGAGTACCACGTCCCTAGGGTGGGACATATTTAGACAAATCAAACATAAAACATATACAAAAAGCTGCAAACAAACAGCAGGCAAAACCTCAGCAAAAATGTGTTTGAATGCAGTGCCTCTACTGCATAGAGAGCACGGGGTTTGGCTGCAGAAAAAGATGCAACAAAAATGCTGTGTGTGAACAATGCCAAAGAGTGTGTTCACATAGAGTTTTTTTTTTTAGCAGACACTGATTGGAAACTTTTTCAAACTCCTCAAGTTGGAGTTTCAGCTCCAAGAACTCAACAAAAATCTGCCATGCCATTCTGTAAGGGCTCATTCACACCCGCTTTTTTTTTGCGTATGAGAAAAACAGACTGATTTTTTTTGGTATCAGAGCCTGATCAGAGTGTGGCTCGAATGTTCTCTTAAGGCTGGCTTCACACCACGGTTCTATCAGGTCTGGGACTGTCCGGGGTGAACCTGACAGCCCGGATCCAATTTTACTGGCCGGATGGCAGCTATCTGCCATCAGGTTTCCATCTGTCTGGGAGGATCCGGGTGCATTCGGAATTTTTTTCCCGGACACAAAAATACTGCTTGTGGTGAAATCGCGACCACCGAACCTGGCAGCTTCACAGCGCCTCCTGTTAAACCCAGGTCAGTCAGAGAAGGGCCGCAGCTGCCTTGCCTGTGCTGGTTTATTAAGGCACCTCTCAGTGAGTGTGGTATATGTCTTCTAGCCCGCAGCTAGAAGCACATATAATAACCTCCACCCCATCACTGCCAGAGGCCCTGAATAACCCCAAGCACTAATGCTGCCACCAGTTTCTCGTTTAATATAAGTCCGGTCCGTGGTCGGGCTTATATTGGGTCAGAAACCAACCCAGGTAGCGTTAAATGAGCACACGGACGTGGGAATCGTGATCAAGATAAACAGAGCAACTCAAGATTAAATTTATATATTTAATCACCCTAATGGTACACTAGATATTAGTATTTACAGTTATTATTCAGATGTTACAAATATTACAGTCAGATATGCCAATAAAAGGATGAATGGAATACACAGAATTACATACACATGTGAGCAGTTACCTTAGTGCTGATGGCACCACAAGGGCGGCGTGATGCCAATCTGTTCCTTGGGTATTCTCTGGCTTTGGTGGAATAATGCCTCTTCAGATGAAATACCCATATGGAGATGGAGCAGATGATTTTTATACCCTAGGGGCTGACCCCTGTCTCCACCCATCTCGCACCTCTGGGCTGTCTCACAATTCCCACCCCTCTGAGGGGAGATATAGACACCCAAATTCCATAATCTGACCTAGCCGTGTCCATGGGCATCGCAGACGGAAGACAATACTTTCATATTTTTAGTTATGATTTTATCTTCGTCTGGATATGAAACATGGCTACTCTGAGAACACCCTACTAGCTAATATCATGTTTACATGGCTTACAGTCATCCTACATTCTTATGAATACCAGCCTTGTCACTATCTAGATATGTAGAGTTCATTTTTATATTCGATAGTATCCCAGGGTGGATGGCTTATGAGATATTAATAGTATAGTCACGGCTCCGTCCAGTCTGCGTAGGGAGAAAGGACTTCCTCTCTCCTGGCCTTACAGTGATATTGGATGTGGCACCTTTTGGCAAATCCCCATTTCTTAGGAAGCTCCATACACCTACCTGATTGCATATCAAAGGTGAGGATGAGTTCCTTTTGTGTGGCCTTGTTGGCTGGCAGCTACATGCTAATTAATTTGCTGCTTGCCAGAGATGAAAGGCCTCTGGCTACCAAGGGTGGAGGCTCATCTCTTTATGAGTGAGATGTGCCTTATCAATTGCTTTCTGGGAGGAATGGAATATGGGGGATATGGCAATATTCCTTACCAACATTCATCACACTGCTTGCAGCATTTTTGTGTCTGGGGAATAAAATCTCCCCAAATTGGATCCTCCCGGATTCTCCCGGATCCTCCCGGATCTGGGGCAATCTGGCGCTCCCTAACATGGGAGTCTATGGGGCTGGATTGCCCCGATCCTGGAGTATACAGGAGAATCCGAGAACCGGACGCCGGCTGCTGAAGTTCAGCATGAGCTACGCTGAAATTCAGCACCAGGGAGCAGTCCGCTGTGAAGTGGTTCAGCACCATTTCAAAGGGGACAGCTGAGCTCGGCTGCATCCGGCTATAAACAGGACTGCAGCTGGGATAGGCAGGATGGTCACTCCGCACAAACACCCACACACACACACTCCCACCCTGAGCCTAAATCATTTCATGTCAGGCGAGGGGTGGCGGGAGTAGCTAAGTGTGGGTGGAACGTAGAAGGAACCTGGGAAAGGGGTGGAGGAACTGGAGTAAAATCCAGGAACACGAAGTTGGAGGCAGAATTCCCTGGAGTAGAGATTCCCATATTAGCCCTCCAGTTCTGTTTGCAAATCCGATCCGGGCTGTCAGGTTCACCCCTGACAGCCCCGTCTCGGATTGTGCCGTGGTGTGAACCCGACCTAAGTGTCGTCTGTTTTGAAACCGCAGTCTGCGATAAAGTCATGGACATGTGAATGATCCCACAAACTGTACAGGTATGAGTGCTATCTGTGAAAACCATGGATAGCACTCATGCAAGAAAATTGGACATGTCAATGAGCCTTAATGAGGATAAAAATTCCCCAATCTGCAAATCCATAAGGGCCCTTTTAGTGGATAAACTGATAAATTATGTGGACTGGACATCTTTAACCCCTTACCAATATATGACATACTGATACATCATATACCAGCTCCCTGACTTTGATGCAGGCTCAGGACCTTAGCCCACCTCTTTGCCAGCAGATGATGGTTGTGATATTCAGCCATTATCTGCTTGCAGAGCTGAGCGCCGCCAGTGACTGTTAACCTGTTAAATGTTGCTGTTACATTCTGACAACAACATTTACAACATGCCTTTTGGTGTGCCAATAGATTGTCATGATGACTGGTGGTCTGCTTAAGACCCCTGTGCTTACAATGTCACTTCTCCTGTGAGTGCTGGCGTCTGGCTGGTGTTCATGGGAGGCTGTGATTTTTGCCATTTACATCAGTACAATGGTATTGATTTATATAGCACTAACCAATAGCGCTAAAAAATAAAGTGAGCTTTTGTTTTAATTATAAAAGTTCAAATCACCCCCTTATTCTTCCACTAAAAATAAAGAGGCAATAAAAAGTGCACTTATGTGATATCATTACAATTGTAAAGTCTGATCAATCAAAATCTAAAATGAATTAACCAGATCTACTGACCAGTAGACAGTAACGGTGAAATGAGGAAGAAATCCAAACTCCAGAATTACCTTTTTTCGACAGCTGCAACACTGCAAAAATAAAAAATAAAATAAAAAATACAGTTGGAGGAGATTAAAACATTTTATTTACCCCAAGATGGTATTAATAGTGACATTGGCTCAAGGCACAAAAGTAACCATCACACGGCCCGATCTATTAAATATGTAAAACGTTACGGGTCTTGGAAAATGGCGACACAAGAATTTTTCTATTCTCTTTTACAAACTATTTTTCACTACTTATATAAAAGAAAACAAACTAAGCATCTCTGGTATTTTATCAGTGTAATAATGACCCGGAGAATCATATTGCTGAATAATTTTAACAGTATAGTGAACGCAGTAAAAAATAAATCATTTGTGGAATTGCGTTATTTCACAATTTTGCCACAGTTGGATTTTTTTTCTAGCTTTCCATTACATGACATGGCAAAATGAATGGTGTCATTAAAAAAAAAAAAAAAAAAAAAGCCCTAATACGCCTGTGTCGTAAGAAAAATAAAACAGTTATCACTATTGGAAGAAGCAGAGGAAAAAAGAGGATGCAAAAGAACAGAAAATTGTCATGTTGGGAAGAGGTTAAAACTCCTTTACACATTAAGGTTGGTTGAACCTCTTCTTTTGGTAGGCTTGAAGTGGATAGGAACCTCACCACAGTTCCCTGTCATGGGACAGAAGAATTTATATTGTTAAATTACAAAACCCAATTAGTGTTGACTGGCGGCAGCTAAGGCTGAGTTCACACCTCCAGTAATTGTCCGGTAGATCGGATCCAGCACAATCCATTGTGCAAACACAACTTTTTTGTCTGTTTTAAAAAATTGATTTTTGAACAATCTATTTTTTGTACATCGGAGTCTACAGAGAACGAATCCGGTAACTGATCGCCATTTATCTTCCATTTGAAACTGATCCAGTACGAAAAAAACAGATCCTTTACAAGTGAAAGAGGGGAACGGAGGCTAAATAGCGATCAGTTAATGGATCCATAGACTCCCGTGTTAAGAAAAGGATCCTATGGAAATCAAGTTTCTTTTAAAAGTTGTGTTTGCACAATGGATTGTGCCGGATCCGATCTAATGGATGATTACTGGACTTAATCTGCTCTGACATTGAAAATTTATACATTTTTCCTGGGAATATCAGAGGCCAAATGAGCTAAATTATATTGCTACATTGAGAGTAGAAGCAAATGTTGTAATTTGATTTTTCACATTTCCAAACAAACAAAAAATACAATTATCGGAAAATAACATAAAACATAAGCTAAAGTAATTGACACTCTTCTAAAGTCTTAAAAGATCATTTAAAAACTAATAATTTATACAGAATAAAGATTCCATCATACATGTGTATTCAAAGCCAGATGATAATCCAAAAGCCTTGTAGAAGTAGTCTAAAAGTTTCTGCTGTAGACCTACCGGCTTCCTTTAAGGTGGTCATTGTTGCAGTTGATCATGAAGACCATGGAAGAACCACTAATAACGTCTGCTATTAGATAACAGAAGGAAACACAAGACTTTTAAAATTACATTCTTTGCACAGTGAGAACAAAGTTTTTGGTCAAAACCAAACGCAATGAATCACCACGAGAACTTCATACCGGTCATCAAGAACTCCAGTGATGGGGTGATGATTTGGGGTTGTTTTTTTGCCACCTGACCCTGATGCCTCACACTCATCCTTCACGCACTTTTCTGAATATCAGGGTATTTAAGAAAGGTCATGTGAGGCCACCTCTTTGAAATTGGATCACGCTATGGGACAATGATTTTAAGCACACATCTGACTAATGAACACCAGCCAACAGTCCCGAAGAAAACTCTGCGGCCAATTATACCATGACTTTAATTACTTAGATCTGTCCAGACAGACAATGCTCCCGGCCACCTTTTCCATGACACAACATTCCTTTTGGCTTCCTAATATGAGGAATGTTGACTTGTGAGCTAGTTCAGGTGTCCAAGGGGGAACCCCTAAAATGTAGTATTCAATTCTAGGAATAAAAAAGTTTCTATCTTTGAAAAAGAAGATGAAAAAACAGGTTAGTAACGGATTGATATATTTTTTTAATTCATCCAACTTTTATCATCTTACATATTTTTCAGGCAAAGGCTAAACCGAGTGTTACTGGTTAATTTCTTATTCATTTAACCAATTTTCATAAGTTTTTGTATAACTGAAAAAATAGCTACCTCCATTTGGGGTTTTACAAGATCTGCATCCGACTACTATATGAAAGACTTCGCTTGACTGATTGGATTTTACAGGAATCTTGACACATTATGTCCCCAAATAAAAAATCTAAAATAATGAAATGCAAGGCCAAATGAAACCAAAGATAAAGCAGTATAATTTTATTAAATCAATATAAAAAAATATATCACACATGCAATAGTAACGACATAGGAATACAAGACTGGAAAGTAAAAAAAATCAAAGATGTACAAAATAACATGATGGGTATATCAAATGATAATGTTGCAACCGGCTATTCACAGTGCAAGAACAACCTAGTAGTAATGTGATGTAAAATTTGCAAAAAATGGCATAAAGAGTATATAGTAGTAATAACATAGCTTCAATGTATAAGAAGTGGAGATTAAATAATAAAAAGTAAGAAGAAATTGACAAATCATCATGTTGAATGAAAGGTAGAGAGCAGAGTGACATCTATAGTCAACTCACCAATCAGGAGGCACGCACCCCACGCACGTTTCGCAAACAGCGTCAAAACAGCTCAATTAAAGTAAACCTCAATAAAAGATTTAACAGGATGGACTTTTTTGGAGTATTAATTTGAGAAAATATTATTCCCCTTTTGCCATACATTGCGATAGAAAAACTTACCATCAGCAGCCAAAAACATATTTTGTTAGGACTCGTAAGCGTGGGGATCCATAGCAAGGATTATGAGTTTAAGTGTCTTGGCAAATACATGAACTCATACCACATATATAAAAAAAATTTTTTGTATAGCATAAAAATTTTATTTTTGCACTTTTTTTTTATCATTTTTGTGGGGTGTGGCTTGGCCTCATTCATCCAGTGGTGAGGAGACATCATACTGGGTGGCCCATTTGGATTGATGGCAGGACTGGTGGTAGCTATCAGACACTTCTCATCATATGTATCAATGTGAATGGCGTCCTATGCAAACCTAAACTGTGCATAGCAAGTCACCTCCCACATGTTTTTGTTGGTTGATGATTTTTATGGGTTTGCTCTATTTAATGGGGTCTGACTGCATCCTGCTAAGTGCTGTGTTGCTTTTTGTTTTTGGCTGCTGATGGTAAGGACGGCTTCACACCACATTTTTTTGATGTCAGGCTGTGTCTGGTGTTTTGCTGGATGCATCGCACACAGCCTGACAGCTCCAGACAAACAGAACCAGAGAGCAAATATGCCCTCCGGTCCTGTTTACTCCTGGAATTAGCACTGCGCGGCTGCTGCCGCTGTCCAGTACTGAAATTTCAGATTCGAGGCTAGCAGGAAGCTAGCTGTGGTTCTGAAATTTCAACTGGGAGCTCTCCAGGTGCTGAAGTTCAGCGTCGGCTGCCGCTGAACTTCAGCACATGGCGTTCGGGAACCGGATCTGATTTTCTGTCAGATCTGGTGCGATCCGGCGCCCATAGACTACCATGTTAGGTGGCGCCGGACCGGGAGAATCCGATTTTATCAGATTTTTGCCCTGGACACAAAAACGCTGCAGGCTACAATTTTGTATCCTGGAAAAAAATCGAATGCAGCCTAATACTGTTGGACAGGGACAAAACCGGATGGCCAATCACTGACATCCAGCCCCATAGGCATGCATTAGTCCAAAATCGAGTCTGGGGCTGTCTGGTTCACACCGGACAGCCGCGGACCCGAAAAAAATGTGGTGTGAAGCCGGCCTACATTTTTCTGATGCTGCCTTTGTTGAGTAGTTTTTGTAGAACACTTAGATAGGTATCAGTTTGTACAAAGGCCTAATTTGTACAAAAAAATAGCATTTTTGCGATAATTATTGCTTACTCCTCCTATCAGAAGTTAAAATGTTTAATGTGGTGTAACAGGCAAGGGCTGGTCAACAGCTTTTACAAACAATGTATTAAATCAAAACGTAGAAAACGTCTTAAATTTTAAAAGTTATTTAATAGAATAATAGAAGACATTATTTGCATTATAATGACATGTGCCTTTTAATAACTTTTGTGCATGTTATTAAACTATCTTAATTTTTTCTTTTAGACTGATGTATGCACCAATATATATTAAAATGTTTACTTCAATACACCAATGTTTCTTACAATTTCGTTTTTCCCTCCCCTTCTTCCAAGAGCCATAACATTTTTTATTTTTCCATCAATATAGGCATATATGCGCTTGTTTTTCTGGGACGAGCAGTAATTTTTCAATGACATCATTCGTTTTACCAAATAGTGTAAAACTGGAAAAAAAAATCAAGTGCTGGAAAATTGTAAAAAAGAAAGTGCAATTCCATAATAATTTTAGTTTTTGTTTATTCACCATGTTCACTATGTGGTAAAACTAGGCTGGCGGTTATGATTCCGCAGGTCAGTAAGAGTACGTAGGTACCAAACATTTATAGAGTTGTTATATTTAATTGGAGAAAAACAATCTGAATAATTAGGCTGCTTTCACACTGGCGTTTTTAAAAAATGCGCCAGTTACGGTGAAAAAAACGCATCTGCCGCATTTACTGCATAACAGCCGCACTTGCGGCACACTTGCGGCACACTTGCGGCAAGCCCTAGGCACTGTCTAGGAGCTTTGGGTAAGTGTGCGGCAGCCGTGGTAAGTACGGTTTCGGCAGTTGCGGCAGATGCAGCCACGAAAAAAAACGCCGTCAGCGGCGTATTTTTTCCGGCAACTGCCGAAACCGTACTTGCCGTGGCTGCCGCACACTTACCGAAAGCCCCATAGACAATGCATGGGGCTTGCCACAAGTGTGCCGCAAGTGCGGCAGTTAGGCCCCTTTCACATCAGCGTTTATTTGAAATCGCGGCAGATGCGGTGAAAAAAATGCATCTGCCGCGATTACCGCATACCGGCTGCACTTGCGGCACGGTTACGTCGCGGTTGCGGCAAGCCCCATACAATGTATAGGCGGGCTTGCGGCAGGTGCGGCAAATGCGGTTTTGGCACTTGCGGCAAGTGCGGCTGCGAAAAAAACCGCGGTCGGCCGCAGATGTGAAAGGGAATTCTTTGCCATGAGGCGCCATCTTAAAGGGAACCTGTCAGCTCGTTCTAGCCTTCTAACCTATCACTACCTTTCCCTGCACCTTGGTAGCTGATCCCTAACCATCCCTAGCTTGAATCCAGTTCAAGCTACTAACACTGACCTACAAAGCCATCCATAAACTGTCTCCTCCCTATATCTCTAAACTAATCTCCCACTATCTTCCTCCTCTCCTCCACACTTATCAGTTCCTCACACAACCGCCTCCAAGATTTCTCCCAAATATCCCCCATCCTCTGGAATTCTGCACCCCAAAACGTCAGATTATCCACCACCCTCGGATCCTTCAGATGGAACCTGAAAACCCATCTCTTCAGGAAAGCTTACAGCCTGCAATGACCGAGCTGCTGCCCCACCGCCACCGGAGCTGCTGCCCCACCCCCACCAGAGCTGCTGCACCCCTGACCTACTGTCTCCTCCCATTATCCTGTAGAATGTAAGCCTACAAGGGCAAGGTCCTCTCCCCCTGCACCAGTCTGTCATTGTTAACTTCTTTACTGTAAACCATATCTATAATTTTGTATGTAACCCCTTGTCATGTACAGCACCATGAAATTAATTGTGCTATATAAATAAATAATAATAATTCCTGTCTGAGCTAAACGTGCCCTACAAAGTTTAAGAACAATGCTTTATAACTTACAAACAGTCTCCATCTGGAGACTGGAAAGGTGGGCTCCATTCTCCACTCCTCGCTGAGTCCTAGCATGCCCCACTGTCCTCATTCCTTGTGCTGTGACACCTCCTTTAGAAATTCCCGCCTCCTTTGTAACTATGATGCGCTGGGCCGGAAAGTCATGGAATGATGACGCCCAGCGGGTCGTGCTAGGATCCAGCGGGGAAGGGGGGGGGGGGGAGAATGGAGCCCCGGAGCCCACCTTTCCAGTCTCCGGATGGAGACTGCATCTCAGTTATAAATCATTTTTCTTAAGCTTCATAGGGCACTCCTACCTAGGTGAGACAGGGATGGTTAGGGATCAGCTAGCAAGGTGCAGGGACACCCGGGAGGAAAATGGCTAACTGGGCACAATTTGGTCCTTTTCTCTAGGGGGTGTACTCACTTTGTTGCCAGCAATTTACATATTATTGGCTGTGTGTTGAGTTACTTAGACGGCACCAAGTTTACACTGTTACTTTACATTGCATCAAAGTGTCTTCATTCCAGCGTTCTTTTTATTCAGAGAATAGAAATGGACAGAATAATAAACATGTAATTGTGTCGGATATTCATATTAATTACAGTCAAGGCAAGTAATGATAGAAGTGTCTTATCTCAGTACTGACCCAAGAAAAGATATAATAAAATATTATCAAAAAGGTGAGGGGTGTACTCACTTTTGTGATTATTGTATATATGAGGTCAGAGGTTGCAGTTGTCCCTAGTCCCTGGCTGGGGGGTAAAAGGGCCTATTTTCTCTGTATAACTTTCAGCTCCTATATACTGTATATAGACAGAACGCTATTCTTCATTGTAGAACGTTTTTTCCATTACGCAGATGAAAAACAAAAGCATTGTGCCACAGTTTCTCCAGAAATCCAATTCAAAGTGAGACATGTTTTCCTGGCATCTGGCAGGTTTCCTTTAATCAAATACAAATTACAGCCTGGCGGATGAATATTTTGTATAATATTATGCAGTCTGATTGCAAACATCAGAAGGTGGGCATTCATTATAAGGGCAAGTCTTCGGGGCAGACTTTCCTACTAATCTGCTTAAAACAACACAAGCAGGAAAGGTGAGACATGGATGTGAGCGTGGTCTGAAAACGACATTACTATGTCTGACTTCTGCCTAAAATTAGACTTGTTAGATTCTTACTTCATCTTTACATGCCTGAAATAGCAGGAATGCTTTACACTGCACTCTATCATCTATCTATCTATCTATCTATCTATCTATCTATCTATCTATCTATCTATCTATCTATCTATCTATCTGTCTATGCCTTTATTCTGGCCTTGGGTCCTGTCAGGCTACGTTTCGGGCACAAAACACCCTTCTTCCAGCAACCACCAGCTGGTAAAGCCAAGTATGCATACATCATCATTACAACAATTGATGCAATGATTATTCAATTTTCCATCAATATATACAGTAATCCCACAAAGTTATTATTATTATTATTATTTATTTATATAGCGCCATTAGGTTCCATGGCGCTTTACATGAGGATGAGGGAGACAAGAACAAGTACACTAAATCTAGGCGATCAGGACGTACAGGTACAGGAGGGGCAGGGACCCTGTCCACGAGGGCTCACAGTCTATGAGGGGCGGGTTAGGATACAGTAGGATGGGGGAATGTCAGGTATGGGGCGTTCACCTGGGTATGTTATGTTAAGTGTATGTTACTTAAAATCTCCTGTGCCCAGTGCACTTGACTTGTTCTTTTATATTTACATACCTTTTTTATATACTTCAAACTTATACTGTATCTTTACTGATATTATACTTTCCTTTTTATTGGGGTACCTTTGGCACATCTGCTGTACATAACCGTTATGATTAATATGCAAAATAATCATTCATTACCATTACCATCTCTGGCGCCATTTTGGTGTTCTTGCACTTGCACTTTTAAACAATCAGTCTCGGAACATCTTTATAGTATTATAGGCTCCGCTTCACCATTCAGATATCACCTAGGCTCCACATTAACCCTTACATACGGGCACTGCGTAATTGCCTAATACCTCCATATGGGCCTTTTTGGCTGAACCGGGGCGTCTCTCATTTAGATGGTTTAGGTGACATTGCTCACTCACTCCACGGCTTTAACCCCTTTCACACTTAATTTGAATCCCACCGATTTTATGAAATTATTACAAATATTACAGTTAAAGGGAACCTGACCCCTAAAAATGACCCCCCAGCCTATGTTCTGAGACTGATTGTTTAAGAACACAATGATTATTTTTATATGAAGTAAATAAATACTAAGCACATAAGCACTTTAAGAATGCACAAGAAATGAAGTCTGCACAGCGTAGAGCCCATGATGTGACTAGCTGGTTGGCAGACGTGACAGGAGGCTAGTGCGCAAGTGCAAGAACACCAGAGATACACCCCCAGTCTCCACAGCAACGGTCATGAATGATTATTTTGCATATTAATCATAACGGTTATGTACAGCAGCTGTGCCAAAGGTACCCCAATCAAAAGGAAAGTGTAATATCAGTAAAGATATAAGTTTGAAGTATATGAAAAAGGTACAGTATAGACCAAAAGTTTGGACACACCTTCTCATTCAAAGATTTTCCTGCATTTTCATGACTATGAAAATTGTAGATTCACACTGAAGGCATCAAAACTATGAATTAATACATGTGGAATTATATACTGAACAAAAAAGTGTGAAACAACTGAAAATATGTCTTATATTCTAGGTTCTTCAAAGTAGCCACCTTTTGCTTTGATTACTGCTTTGCACACTCTTAGCATTCTCTTGATGAGCTTCAAAGCAGCAAAGCACCCCATCACCATCACAGCTCCATGCTTCACGGTGGGAACCAGGCATGTAGAGTCCATCCGTTCACCTTTTCTGTGTCGCACAAAGACATGGTGGTTGGAACCAAAGATCTCAAATTTGGACTCATCAGACCAAAGCACAGATTTCCACTGCTCTAATGTCCATTCCTTGTGTTCTTTAGCCCAAACAAGTCTCTTCTGCTTGTTGCCTGTCCTTAGCAGTGGTTTCCTAGCAGCTATTTTACCATGAAGGCCTGCTGCACAAAGTCTTTTCTTAACAGTTGTTGTAGAGATGTGTCTAGTGCTAGAACTCTGTGTGGCATTGACCTGGTCTCTAATCTGAGCTGCTGGTAACCTGCGATTTCTGAGTCTGGTGACTCGGATGAACTTATCCTCCGCAGCTGAGGTGACTCTCGGTCTTCCTTTCCTGGGGTGGTCCTTATGTGAGCCAGTTTCATTGTAGCGCTTGATGGTTTTTGCAACTGCACTTGGGGACACTTTCAAAGTTTTCCCAATTTTTTGGACTGACCTTCATTTCTTAAAGTAATGATGGCCACTCATTTTTCTTTACTTAGCTGCTTTTTTCTTGCCATAATACAAATTCTAACAGTCTATTCAGTAGGACTATCAGCTGTGTCTCCACCAGACTTCTGCACAACACAACTGATGGTCCCAACCTCATTTATAAGGCAAGAGATCTCACTTATTAAACCTGACAGGGCACACCTGTGAAGTGAAAACCATTTCCGGTGACTACCTCTTGAAGCTCATCAAGAGAATGCCAAGAGTGTGCAAAGCAGTAATCAAAGCAAGAAGTGGCTACTTTGAAGAACCTAGAATATAAGACATATTTTCAGTTGTTTCACACTTTCTTGTTAAGTATATAATCCCACGTGTTAATTCATGGTTTTGATGCCTTCAGTGTGAATCTACAATTTTTATAGTCATGAAAATACAGAAAACTATTTGAATGAGAAGATGTGTCCAAACTTTTGCTCTGTACTGTATGTAAATATAAATGAACAAGTCAAGCACTGGGCACAGGAGATTTTAAGTAATATACACTTTGTGGGATTATATATTTATGAAAAATTGAATAATCATTGTATCAATTGTTGTAATGATGATGTATGCATAAATACTTGGGTTTACCAGCTAGTGGTTGCTGGAAGAAGGGCGTTTTGTGCCCGAAATGAAGCCTGACAGGACCCAAGGCCAGAATAAAGGCATGAGATACATATGATTGGGAGTGCTGCAACCATTTATTTATATGTATATGAAAGACTTGGAGGACGGCTTGGTTGGATTGCACCCACCTAAGACAGAGCCGCTCCAATTTGTTTGCTATTTATCTATCTATCTATCTATCTATCTATCTATCTATCTATCTATCTATCTATCTATCTATCTATATATACAGTATGTGTATACATATAGTATTGTTAATATATAGTACATGTACAGGGGGTATTTACTGAAAAAAGTTATCAACACCGTGGGTGGCAAGAAGAACAAACCAATCCATTTTGGAACAAATCAAGCCAGACATGCCACTGGAAGCAAGATCAAAAAGCTCCTGCTTGTCTATGCATCATACAAAGAGAGAAATCACTAGAGAAAGACATCATGGTCTGAAGAATAGAAGGAACAAGGTGAAGAGGAAGATAACGGTGGAGAAGACCCTGGTGGACTTATTCAGGTATCGAGAAGACTTTTGTGGACCTATTTATAGGCTTGGAGAAGACCCTTGTAGACCTATCTAGGCTTGCAAAGGACCTGATTGGACCTATCTAGGCTTGAAGAACACCCTTATGTACCTCTCTAGGCTTGGAGAAGGCCCTGACAGACCTATCTAGGCTTGAAGAAGACCCTGGTAGAGCTATCTAGGCTGCACAAGATTGATCTTCCTACAGAGCACTCAATCATCAAGTTGCCATGGCTCAAAAGCGAGCTGAAGGCCAATAAATAATAATAAATAGACCTTTTTACTTAATGGTAGTCCAGAAAAAAGATGTTCCTACTTATCCACTGATTAGATACTCACCTGTCTCCCACATCAAACAGAGATTCAATGGAGAGACAGGCGAGCAAGCATAGTGCCGCTCCATTCAAATAGGGGCCAAACGTCATCCATTCTGGTGAGAGTTTCAATGAGTGTTGCCATATTGGTTTAGAAGTTATCACCTATCCGTTGTATAACTGATAACGTCTTGTTAGCAAAAAACCGGAGAAAGAGCTTCAGGAATCAAATGTAATTATTTCACACTGTGTAGAGGCAGAGAATGTGTTGGTTACTACAATGACACAGAGTTTAATGGTTATTCTTCAACACTGAGCTTGGCAGGTACACTTCATAGCTTAGGCACTTAGCTTGGCAGTTAGACTCACTTCATTATTTAGAGGCTCTTTCTCATCAGCGGTTTTCGCTGATGTGTGGAAGATCCGGCAGGTGGCGCTTTATCTGCGGGATCTGCCGCCTGATGGTTGACCTGCGACCCGGATCCGACAAGCACCATGCATTGCCTAAGGGGCTTGCGGTCCGGTGCGGCAAGTGCAGTTACGCCGGATGCAGCAGATCCGGCACTTGCGGCTGCATGTATTTCTGTGGAGCTTCACGTTCCTATCTGGAGAGTGGGCAGCCGTGCTGGATGAAGGGATGCGAGACATGTGCGACTCTTGCATCGCTCTCGCAAGTGGAACCCTTGGCTTAGACTTAGACTTTTTTTATACGCAATGTTTTTTTTTTCAGATTTTACTTCCTCTCATCCATAATTAATAGATTCTGGAGCAATTGAGTTTCCTGTATCCTCTCTCATCAGGACGGTCTATACAATTTGGTGCAATTAACTCCTCCACGCGCCGCACTGCAGTCTTTCTTTTCAGGCTTGAAACGTGTGACAAAGCTGCTAATCAGTGGATACAGGACAGGCAGGCGCATATATAAAGTTGTGTGCACCACATTTACACATTTCATTTTGGAAGATTAAAGGCAGTTTCCTAAAGTTATGTCTGCTCATTACTTTCTCTGTTATTGAGCTAATTTGCAGACACCCATATTAACTGATAATGGATGTAACCTTCAGGACCCAATTAAAATAAACTTCTATTACAGATTTTCCAACAAGAAGTGATTTCTTTCCGCCAGACCAGAATACCTTTTTTTTCTTCTATATGATTTAGCTGGTACTTTTCATCTTATTAATTCTTTGTTAGGAAATGAATGGGCTCATTTTCGGTAAGCAGAGTCTACAGCCTGAAGTCATATCCAAGCAGCTAGCCGAGCAATTCAAGTTTGCTGCTTTGCCGATTACCTGCCATCTCTTCTCACAGGACACCTGGAAAAAGGCAAACCATCCGGAAAGAGCAGGTAAATCTGCTGGGCACCACCCAAACCTCACAAATATGCCTGAACGTAGATTTCAGATAAAGCCATGACTTCTAGATGCACATTAAGGGGGCAGAAAGTGGAGCAAGACCTATAAGAAGCGGTTATGTAGATATTTTCAACTCCACACTTTGAATGCCACTCGAGAGACTTTGACCCCATGACTAATTATAATAGATGGTAATTATTCTTTAAGTTAATACTTCTGCCACTCTCTTTCTAGACCGCACATAAAAGCCCAATGTTATCTGCTTACAGGGATGTAACGATTGAGGCCAGGCTCAGGGGTGCAAGGGCCTGTTGACCCTACCACCTACTTCAGCTGGATGTGCGTTCCGAGGACATACATCCAGCTGGAATGCATGGCAGCACAGAGACCTGTTGGGTCCCTGCAATGTGATACAAGGTACCAGACACTGACCATTATGGGCCATGGCACGAACTCCGATGTCAGCTGTTGACAACTGTGTGCTGGCTGGACAGGACACCAGGTGATGTGGAAAGGTGAGTGGAATGTTGGCCTGTTGGTAAAATAATAGAACTAATAGTGGAACAGTTTAGCACAGAGTTCTTAAAAACTCTGTATCCACCTCTCTTCTCCTCATAGGTTGGGAGGTTCGAAAGTAGTGTCAAAATTAGATACATGTGCTTTAAGATGCTTGAGGGGACTCCACAGGTTTCTGTGGTGTATATTAAATGGGTTTAAGTCTTTTGTGACCCGCTAGGGTTAATATAGGTTATTCTTTTCTGCTGCTGTTGGTCAGCTGATGTGGTTTTGGTGACCAAACCCACCACCCTTTAAATAGTCACATGACCCATCACCTGACGTCCTTTATTGAGTCTTCTATGCATGACCGTCCTGGTGTGTGGAGCTCTCCTGCTGCTAC
Source organism: Allobates femoralis (assembly GCA_033576535.1). NCBI lineage: Eukaryota > Metazoa > Chordata > Amphibia > Anura > Aromobatidae > Allobates > Allobates femoralis. The sequence goes on along the minus strand of JARQOC010000007.1, from coordinate 162,940,212 downwards.
TGGAGACCTGCTGTCTAGGAGCAGAGCCGTTTAAGCCTTTTTGAAATCTAGCTTCTACCATTGTGGTGATATCTTTTTTGTCTTACCCATGACAGTCTACCTATCCCCATCTGTTATTACACTAGAGGTGATGTCTAGTGTTCTCATTGGCCTACGCACTAGCCAGGGTCGCCCTAAGGGACAGAGAGGGACTAGGCACAGGGTGGTAGCAGGGAGAGGATATGCTTAGGGCTGTTAGGGCAGCAAGAG
>JARQOC010000007.1:162897872-162939863 GCA_033576535.1 Allobates femoralis | reverse complement strand
GCAGTGTGCAGCATAACCAAGAGGTTTACAACCCATGGCACTGTAGCTAATCTCCCTGGTTGTACAGAGAAAAATTGATGAAAGGTTTTAATGCAGGATAGTCTGGATTATGGGTAAATCAATCTAATCAGTTTCCAAAGAAATTCAAGCTGTCATGCAGACTCCGGGCACATCAGTGTCAGAGCAAACTATCCATCCACATGTGAACTAAATGAAATGCTATGGAGGAGACCCAGGAGGACTTCACTGCAGACACAGAGACAGAAAACAGCCCAAATGTACGTGAGTAATCACAATCCTTCTGGAAAAGCGTCTTGTGGACAGATGAGACAAGATAGAGCTTTTTGGTAAAGTTCGTAGATTAGTTAAGGATGAACAAGCGGTTTAAGCAGGCGCATTCTGAATAAACTCCGGGTAGTTTGTCCAATTTAATTATAAAACTTCTTTAATGAGTATTACTGGTCTCTCTCACTACGCGTTTCGGCGTACTAGCGCCTTCCTCAGGTCATTTTGGTAAAGTTCATCATTCTACTATTTGCCAACAACAGAATGAGGCCTACAAAGAAAAGAGAAAAAACAGATATTGCGCCACACTGCAACTGGAGGAACTTAATACACGGTTTTACTATGTTTGCACTAACCTTTACTGGTTGTGCAACACCCCGCACAACCAGACTGATGGCTTAATGTGGATCACTGTACTGACAAGGGCCAATATTCCCTCCTCCTCAGATACTCCGAGCCTGGTGGTCGGCTCCTTAGTTCCTCTGGAGATGGAGGTGGGCTCCTTCACTCCTCCACCCGAAGAGGCAGACTCGCTGCACTGGCTTCCGTCCCAGCTCCACACTGTGTATCAGTTGATCATTCAAGGGTGGGTCTTTATGATGTACTGCCAGGTACTGTGGATCTTAGAGCAGCTCACACACCGCACTCCCAACAAGGGAGAAGGAGATTAGCAAATAGAAAAACAAGCGGTGTCAGAGGTTTGGAGCGCTAAAGAAACCACGGGTTGGTGATTAAATTACCGATAATTTATTGCACGAACAGCAGGGGTCCAGTATGCCACAACGCGTTTCGACGCACAGATGCGTCTTTCTCAAGTGGATGAGGGATCCCTGATTACCTCTTTCTTATAAACCTACCCCCCACCCCAGATTGGATAATGGTTGTGACAGATTACAAAAGCTTGTTACTAGTAACTATTTCACTGCTGCCCATTATATATCTATATATAAAAACACATAATAATCCAAAACATATAAGAATCACAATCGAGAGCCTGATAAAAACTTATTACAATGGCATGTAATACAGTATATATAAAAAACAGTCATAATAAAACCATAAAAATGAAATCATAGGAGATCATGTACCTAATCTTATGGCACCTATACTACTATATCTGGTTTCACTGTCCACATTAAACCAAGGAAATTTCTCTTGTTTTCTCTGACGAGTTTTTTGACAACTTTTTTGACATTTTTTGACAAGTTTGACAAGTTTCTTTGACTAGTTTTTAGCCAAGTTTTTAGCCAAGTTTTTAGCCAAGTTTTTAGACAAGTATTTTAGACAAGTTTCTTTGCCAAGTTTTTAGCCAAGTTTTTAGCCAAGTTTTTAGCCAGGTTTTTAAACAAGTTTTTAGACAAGTATTTTAGACAAGTTTCTTTGCCAAAGTTTTTAGCCAAATTTTTAGCCAAGTATTTTCGACAAGTTTCTTTGACAAATTTTTAGCCAAGTATTTAGACAAGTTTTTAGCCAAGTTTTTAGCCAGGTTTTTAGCCAGGTTTTTAGACAAGTTTTTAGACAAGTTTTTAGACAAGTTTTTAGACAAGTTTTTTAGACAAGTTTCTTTGACAAGTTTTTAGCCAAGTTTTTTAGACAAGTTTTTAGCCAGGTTTTTAGCCAGGTTTTTAGCCAGGTTTTTAAACAAGTTTTTAGACAAGTATTTTAGACAAGTTTCTTTGCCAAAGTTTTTAGCCAAATTTTTTAGCCAAGTATTTTAGACAAGTTTCTTTGACAAATTTTTAGCCAAGTATTTAGACAAGTTTTTAGACAAGTTTTTAGCCAAGTTTTTAGCCAAGTTTTTAGCCAGGTTTTTAGACAAGTTTTTAGACAAGTTTCTTTGACAAGTTTTTAGACAAGTATTTAGACAAGTTTTTAGACAAGTTTTTAGACAAGTTTTTTAGACAAGTTTCTTTGACAAGTTTTTAGCCAAAGTTTTTTAGACAAGTTTTTAGCCAGGTTTTTAGCCAGGTTTTTAGCCAGGTTTTTAGACAAGTTTTTAGACAAGTTTCTAGACAAGTTTCTTTGACAAGTATTTAGACAAGTTTTTAGCCAAGTTTTTAGACAAGTTTTTTAGACAAGTTTCTTTGACAAGTTTTTAGCCAAGTTTTTTAGACAAGTTTTTCGACATGTTTTTAGCCAAGTTTCTTAGACAAGTTTCTTTGACAAGTTTTTAGCCTAGTTTTTAGCCAAGTTTCTTAGACAAGTTTCTTTGACAAGTTTTTAGCCAGGTTTTTAGCCAGGTTTTTAGACAAGTTTTTAGACAAGTTTTTAGACAAGTTTTTAGCCAAGTTTTTAGACAAGTTTTTTAGACAAGTTTTTAGCCAAGTTACTTAGACAAGTTTTTAGACAAGTTTCTTTGACAAGTTTTTAGCCAAGTTTCTTAGACAAGTTTTTAGACAAGTTTTTAGCCAGGTTTTTAGACAAGTTTTTAGCCAAGTTTTTAGCCAAGTTTTTTTGACAAGTTTCTTTGACAAGTTTTTAGCCAAGTTTTTAGCCAAGTTTCTTAGACAAGTATTTAGCAAAGTTTTTAGACAAGTTTTTTAGACAAGTTTTTTGGCAAGTTTTATTGGCAAATTTTTAGACATGTTTTTTAGACAAGTTTTTTGGCAAGTTTTATTGGCAAGTTTTTCGGACAAATTTTTAACAAGTTTTTTCTAGAGTCAGATTTAACCCCTCTGGAGAAAGAGTTCCTAATTTATAAATCCAAAAAGATTCTTTTCTACATAACCTATCAAATTTGTTATTGGATTTTTCGTCTATTTGGTCTATTATAGTTAGACGCAGGCTAGAATGGTCTCTGTTGTGTATCTGTGCATAGTGTCTGGAGACACTATGCAACATATACCCGTTTTTTATGTTGGACCGGTGTTTGTTTAATCTGGCCTGCATGGTCTGTATAGTCCTCCCTACATATTGATGCCCACAGGGGCATTCAAGGAGGTATACCACGAATTGAGACCGGCAATCCAAAGTTTGACTAATATTAAAAATTTGCTTAGTCGTATTAGAACAAAAAGTTCTACTTCCATGCGTTATAATATTGCAACATTTACACCGGCTCGATTCACATTTAAAACAACCCGGTTCTTTTTTAGGGTTAATTTTTCCATTGTGGATACCCTTGTTGCATTCCATCTCCCTTATATCTGATCTACTTTTAACTCTGCTAGGAGCAATCATTGCCTGAAGGTTCCTTCCCCTTCTAAAAATTATTTTAGGGGCATCTGTGATGTAATTCGACAATATCGGATCTCCTTTAAGGATAAACCAATATTTACGCATAAGTTGGTATATAATTTTATATGAATGACAAAAAGTGGTAATTAGATTGCAGCAATAACCATCATTTACAAGAGAAGTTATGTTGTTAATACTCTTCTTTTTATTGGTTCTATTGTCCTCCAACTTCTTTAAGCAACTTTGTTGGGTGTGTTGTTTAGATCTTCTGTATGCGTCGCCTAACAGTTTACTTGGGTATCCTTTTTCTTTAAACCGTCTTTTCAATATTTTAGCCTCCTGGATGTAATCGCTATTATGGGTACAGTTTTTCCTTATCCTCCAATATTGACCATAGGGGATATTTCGGATCCAGTTGGGCAAATGGCTACTAGTAAAGTTCAGGTAGCTATTCACGTCCACTTCCTTAAAATGGGTGGACGTGCTTAGCTTCCCTTGTTCGTCTATTTTAATTTGGAGGTCAAGGAATTGAATATCAGTGTCAGAAATGTTCATGGTGAATTTTAACCCCCAATTGTTCTGATTGAGGTCATTTACAAAGGATAACGCTTCTTCTTTTGTCCCCAACCAAAGGAATATTAAATTAAAAAACTTTGCTAAAAACTTGTCAAAGAAACTTGTCAAAAAAACTTGGCTAAAAACTTGGCTAAAAACTTGTCTAAAAACCTGGCTAAAAACTTGTCTAAAAACTTGTCTAAGAAACTTGGCTAAAAACTTGTCAAAGAAACTTGTCTAAAAACTTGTCTAAGAAACTTGGCTAAAAACTTGTCTAAAAAACTTGGCTAAAAACTTGGCTAAAAACTTGGCTAAAAACTTGTCTAAAAACCTGTCTAAAAACTTGTCTAAAAACCTGGCTAAAAACCTGGCTAAAAACTTGTCAAAGAAACTTGTCTAAGAAACTTGGCTAAAAACTAGGCTAAAAACTTGTCAAAGAAACTTGTCTAAGAAACTTGGCTAAAAACATGTCGAAAAACTTGTCTAAAAAACTTGGCTAAAAACTTGTCAAAGAAACTTGTCTAAAAAACTTGTCTAAAAACTTGGCTAAAAACTTGTCTAAATACTTGTCAAAGAAACTTGTCTAGAAACTTGTCTAAAAACTTGTCTAAAAACCTGGCTAAAAACCTGGCTAAAAACCTGGCTAAAAACTTGTCTAAAAAACTTTGGCTAAAAACTTGTCAAAGAAACTTGTCTAAAAAACTTGTCTAAAAACTTGTCTAAAAACTTGTCTAAATACTTGTCTAAAAACTTGTCAAAGAAACTTGTCTAAAAACTTGTCTAAAAACCTGGCTAAAAACTTGGCTAAAAACTTGGCTAAAAACTTGGCTAAAAACCTGGCTAAATACTTGGCTAAAAATTTGTCAAAGAAACTTGTCTAAAATACTTGGCTAAAAAATTTGGCTAAAAACTTTGGCAAAGAAACTTGTCTAAAATACTTGTCTAAAAACTTGTTTAAAAACCTGGCTAAAAACCTGGCTAAAAACCTGGCTAAAAACTTGTCTAAAAAACTTGGCTAAAAACTTGTCAAAGAAACTTGTCTAAAAAACTTGTCTAAAAACTTGTCTAAAAACTTGTCTAAATACTTGTCTAAAAACTTGTCAAAGAAACTTGTCTAAAAACTTGTCTAAAAACTTGTCTAAAAACCTGGCTAAAAACCTGGCTAAAAACTTGGCTAAAAACTTGTCTAAATACTTGGCTAAAAATTTGTCAAAGAAACTTGTCTAAAATACTTGGCTAAAAATTTGGCTAAAAACTTTGGCAAAGAAACTTGTCTAAAATACTTGTCTAAAAACTTGTTTAAAAACCTGGCTAAAAACTTGGCTAAAAACTTGGCTAAAAACTTGGCAAAGAAACTTGTCTAAAATACTTGTCTAAAAACTTGGCTAAAAACTTGGCTAAAAACTTGGCTAAAAACTAGTCAAAGAAACTTGTCAAACTTGTCAAAAAATGTCAAAAAAGTTGTCAAAAAACTCGTCAGAGAAAACAAGAGAAATTTCCTTGGTTTAATGTGGACAGTGAAACCAGATATAGTAGTATAGGTGCCATAAGATTAGGTACATGATCTCCTATGATTTCATTTTTATGGTTTTATTATGACTGTTTTTTATATATACTGTATTACATGCCATTGTAATAAGTTTTTATCAGGCTCTCGATTGTGATTCTTATATGTTTTGGATTATTATGTGTTTTTATATATAGATATATAATGGGCAGCAGTGAAATAGTTACTAGTAACAAGCTTTTGTAATCTGTCACAACCATTATCCAATCTGGGGTGGGGGGTAGGTTTATAAGAAAGAGGTAATCAGGGATCCCTCATCCACTTGAGAAAGACGCATCTGTGCGTCGAAACGCGTTGTGGCATACTGGACCCCTGCTGTTCGTGCAATAAATTATCGGTAATTTAATCACCAACCCGTGGTTTCTTTAGCGCTCCAAACCTCTGACACCGCTTGTTTTTCTATTTACAAAGAAAAGAGCACAGGACCTACAGTCACATATGGGGAGGTCAGAGAAAAGAGCACAGGGCCTACAGACACATGGGGGGGGAGGTCAGAGAGTAGAGCACAGGACCTACAGTCACATATGGAGAGGTCAGAGAAAAGAGCACAGGATCTACAGTCACGTATGGGGGAGGTCAGAGAAAAGAGCACAGGACCTACAGACACATGGGGGGGGAGGTCAGAGAGTAGAGCACAGGACCTACAGTCACATATGGGGAGGTCAGAGAAAAGAGCACAGGACCTATAGTCACATAAGGGGAAGGTCAGAGAGAAGATCACAGGACCTACAGTCAGATATGGGGGAGGTCAGAGAAAAGATCACAGGACCTACAGACACATATGGTGGAGGTCAGAGAAAAGAGCACAGGACCTACAGTCACATATGGTGGAGGTCAGAGAAAAGAGCACAGGACCTACAGTCACATATGGTGGAGGTCAGAGAAAAGAGCACAGGACCTACTGTCACGTATGGGGGAGGTCAGAGAAAAGAGCACAGGACCTACAGACACATGGGGGAGAGGTCAGAGAGTAGAGCACAGGACCTACAGTCACATATGGCGAGGTCAGGGAAAATAGCACAGGACCTACAGTCACATATGGACATATGGGGAGGTCAGAGAAAAGAGCACAGGACCTACAGTCATATATGGAAGAGATAAGAGAAAACAGCACAGGACCTACAGTCACATATTGGGGACGGCAGAGAGAAAAGCATAGGACCTAGAGTCACATAGGAGGGATGTCAGAAAGTAGAGCACAGTACCTACAGTCACATATGGGGGAGGTCAGAGAAAAGAGCACCAGATCTACAGTCACCTGTGGGGAATTCAGGGATGTTTTAGGGGTTGTCTTGCTGCCTCTGGCATTGGGGGCCTTGACTGTGTTCAAGGAATCATGAAATCTGAAGATAACCAAAGGATTTTGGGTTGCAAAGTTGTGCCCAGTGTCACAAAGCTTGTGGCATCCTATGTCATCGGTCTCCAGCAGGACAATGACCCCAAACATCAAGAAGCCACGGAAATGGAGGAAACAAAGTGCTGGAAAAATCTGAACTGACCACAATGAGTCTGGATTTAAATCCTATTGATCACCTGTGGAGAGATCTGAAAATTGATGTTGGGAGACCCCGAGCAGTTTCCATAGGAAGAGTCGTGTCATTTTTAGTACACAATGAACGCCGTACAAACAAAACTGAAAATGGCAGAATTGCATTTTTTTCACCATTTCATCTTACTTGTACTTTTTATTTTTCCAGTTTTCAGTACATTATTTGGTAAAGTGAATAGTGCCATTCAGATAGGAAATTAAGCCAAAAGTTATGGGCCTTGGAAAACAGGGAGGAAGAAATAAAAGCACAAACCTGAAAATTTTCCAGGTCATGAAGGAGTTAGGCTATGTTCACAAGCATAGTTTATTTTGCTGCATTTCCTTTTTCTGCATAAAAGAATCTGCATTTTACAGTACCATCAAAAGCTATGAGATTTCAAAAATCTTTTACTATGCTTGTTTTTCCAAAATCGCTGCATGTTAACATAGCCTTAGGCTAGGGTCAGACCTGCATCTGCCCCTAGCCTGGCGGATGTGCCTGAAACTTAGAAAATTTCAGGCTCAGTGCATAGCATTACCAGCAGGTAACGCTATGCGCTGCCAGGCAATAGATCTCCATGGCAACCGGACGCTTACCGCACCTCCGACTCCATAGAGAACTCCCGGATGTGCACTCTTGCAGAGCGCACAGGAAATGCTGTTTGCAGGTTTCAGGTGCATCCACTAGGCTAGGGGCAGATGCAGGTCTGACCCTAGGCTAAAGAGGTTTTCCTCTATTAATGTAATCCCCTTTGTGTGCAAACTATATATTCTACCCTGCTCATGTCAGCTTATCTCTAAAGGCCGTTTTACACAGTATGACATCGTGAACAATATCGCTTAAACGTTACGAGTTTGGAGTCGTTCAAGCGACATCGTTGGGATGTCATTTCGTGTAAAACTGAGATACGACTATGATAAATCGTTGATCACAGATTTGAGAACATGTTCTCAAATCAAACGATCCACGATCAGTCAACCTGCTGCATCGTTCTGTGTGACATCGCGATAATGATGTCATTCACGACTTCGCCCATTCACACCTGTAAACAAGTATCGTTCGCTGGGTTGTGTGAACGACACCTGCTCACTACATCGTTGGTGCTTTGTGCACGATATCTACGCGTCTGACAGTTCACCAATGATGTCAAAAAGATGTCCTAACGACTGAGATCGTTGGTGGTATCTAAATGACATGAAGCGTGTAACGGTACCTTAAGAGGCTCAAAAATACCTTTATTAATGTTTTAGCATTGATCATTCCGGTTTGGAGACAGGAATAAGACCAGCTGAGTAGGGCACAACACTGGTGAGGGCTGAGAGTAGAGTGAAGTATGATCTGGCCATGCCACTAGTGGGGAAAGAACTGCTTCTTTGTGGGTGACCACACATGCCCAGATTACTTTTCACGCTCCTCTCAGCCCCCACCAGTAGCATGCCCTGCTTTGTTGGTCCAATTCCAGTCTCCAGACCAGAAGGATCAAAGCTAGATCATCAATAAATGTAATTATGAGCCTGAGAGAGATAAGATAAGCTTGGTAGATAAAAGAAGTATATTGGTAAAGTGTTAGGAATAGTTAGGACAAAAGAAAAGGGATCACATTAGTAGTGGAAAACCTCTTTAAGGTGACAGGAATTGAGAAACATTGTGAAAAAATAAAATGAAACCCAATATGTTTCAAAAAGGCCATGTTTGTGGCTAAACTTCACAAGAGTGCTAAAATGGCTTCGTCACACATGGGCACTCCCACAATGATGTATGTGATATTGCATTACAAGGTTAAATAAAAAAGCAGCAACCTCAGATAGGGATTGGTCCATTTAAGATGTCCTTTCTGGTTTTCATTGATCTTTTTTGCAGTTGAAAAAACTCTCTGCCCTTGGTTTCATAGCCTGAAATCTAAAAAACCCTAGGTTTCGATGGTGCTATATGGGACACATGAGCCTTTGATGGGCTAATCCCTGTCCTTTCAACTCAAATGAGGCAAATTTGTAAACAGACATTGATTGGTTTTTGGGTAATGAGAACTTCTTATCAAGTGACTTGGCTGCCGCATTATGTTTACCAATCAAATACATGAAAGAAAACTATTGAGGTGGATCAATAAATCTGACCTTCATTGGCTGATAAATACAATCTAATACATGTTCAGTTGATGAGATAATGGTTAGATCCAAAGTCCTAAGTGTTAGAGTAATGATATTTCTATTTCACAAGTTATTAGGACTCGGAGTCATTTGATGTGCATTCAAGAAGATTTCACGATGAATAGAACTTCCTTGGAAACTGTGAAATTCTAAGTTTATCTTATAGTTAATCTCTTTGAAATTCCCTTGTCACTGTGTCTGAAGATCTGTGGGGACAAAAACTCAATCAATTTTTATCTCAAGTTTCACTGACGGTTAAATACGGCTAAGAAAACCCAAAAGGTGTCATTGACCGTTTATCATGAGAATATAGGCTTGAGTTGATTAGATAGAGCTCTGCAGTTTCAGTATTTTTGGAAACTGTTGTTGGATACCTTATATCCCCACTAACAAAGCTTGGAGATTAAGGGGCAAAGTCCAACGCCAGAGGCGACAGGTGTAAGAATATATTTAAACTACTATAACAAAATTAAATAGCAAACCCTGTCACTATTCAATGTACAATACCAAAAGCATCTTCCAAAAATAGTCATACCATGCTTAGCCAATGTTCTCCATCATAGGAGTCAGAAAAGAAGCCATGTTGATGTCATTGATGAAATGTTGATTGTATTCACACCATTTGCTTTTACAGGAAAACCTGTCAGTTAATTCATGCTGCCCAACCTATGGACAGCATAAATGAGAGCCTGGCTGCGGGACTGTAGTCAAGTATGTCACAACAGAGAGAGACCTGAGTAGTCAAGCCAACATTGCAACGTTCTATGTGATTGACAGGTTTCTTTCTATTTACAAACAATGTATGAAAAAAATTGACTGGCTACACCAGCAAAGGTGAACGGGTGCCAGCTGAAAAAAACACATCTATAAGGAATTATACTGCTGGGACACAAGAAAAGAGAAAACATGGTGTAGCAAAATATGAGAGAAGGCACATATATGAAGCTAATGTAGAATGTAACAGAGGAAATGAGACATAGCAAAACTGCTTAGGAATATCTGAAAATGGAGAAACTTAGCTGATGTATTGACCAATCATTGTCAACCTGATAACCAACGACAAATTGTTCTTCAGTATCCAGTACCTAATCTAGTGTCTCTGTGTCAGATTGAAGTCTGCCTGTGTGCACAGTTAGGCTAAAAACACCCCTGCCCCATAGCCATGGTGTGCCCACATTCTTATTTTAGCCAGGTTTCTAACTGCCCACAAATTCAGATTTTAGTGGCACATAGAGGCATTTGGTTAGGTACCCGATACAGGAGAACACCTTGACGATGGTTATCGAGCTCACAATAATTGGCCAATACATCAGTGTATGTTTCTCCTTTTTCAAATGTTGTTTATCAGTTTTGCTATGCCTTCTTTCCTATGTTACATTCTACATTAGCTTCATGGATTTGCCTTCTCTCGTATTTTCACAGCAGTTTTGCTTCACCATGTGTTCCCTTTTTCTTGCGTCACAAAGTGCAGCTGTATGCTTCCTTTATTTCTCCCTATATATACACATTGGAGAGACCTGTCATTCACCTGGAGGGTATAAGGAGAAGCCAGCCATGGTTGGTGTTGGATTAGTCCGGGTCTTTAAACTTTGTTTTCTCTAAAACATCTATTGCATTTCAGAAAAAGAAAACAGGCTGCAATTGTGCTGCCAGGTTACAATTTATACTGCCTGTGATTTGAGCATCATGAATCGGATGACCGGGTCCCTTTTAAGCACCACTCCAACCTTTCTGTTATTAAGTCCTGCAGGGGATTGTTCACTTCTCACCGATGCTTCTTCGTTCCCGCAGTGCTATCTTGTGCCTGTAATTTCAGATTGGCCGGAAGTCAGAAGTTACCTCACAAGGGCTAAATGCAAGTCTATGAAAGCCAGAACAAGGCCAGAACAAGGTGCCCATAGACTTGTATTGAAAAGGGATCTACGGCATGCTCAATGTACACTGGAGCTGCTGGCAAGTAATGAATCACAGGAGGCCTACTGGAAAAATGTGAAGGTGAGTGTCAGACAGGGCAGGGGACTTAAGCCCCAGTCACACATAATGATATCGTTAGATCATTGTAACTGTGACGTTACAACAATCTCTCCAGCAATGTCGGTCTGTGTGACACTTTGCAGTGATCAGGCCCCTGCTGTGAGGTCGCTGATCGCTGCAAAGTGCTGCGGGTCATTTTTTGATCATTGGTTTCCAGCTGGTAAGCACGCATCGCTGCATGTGACAGCGAGAAACCACCAATCAGTGACCTCACTGGCTGGTAACCATGGTAAACGCCGGGTATCCAAGTAGCGCGTGCTGCCTAGATACCCGGTGTTTACCATGGTTACCAGCGTCCTCCCTGCTTAGCGCTGCCTGTAAGCAGGGAGAACACTGGTAACTATGATAAACAGCGGGTATCTAGGCAGCGCGTGCTGCCTGGATACCCACTGTTTATCATAGTTACCAGAATTCTCCCTGCTTACAGGCAGCTCTAAGTAGGGAGAATGCTGGTAACTTTGATAAACAGCGGTATCTTGGCAGCGTGCGCTGCCTGGCTACCCTCTGTTTATCATAGTTACCAGTGTTCTCCTTGCTTAGCGCTGCCTGTAAGGCAGCGCTAAGCATGGGGGATGCTGACATCGCCTTCAGCGATGTTGGAGGTGGCTCCCAGCTCCCTGATTGCTGGGGAGATCTGCCTGTTTGACAGCTCCCCAGCGATCAGGTAACAACGCTCCAACGATCCCGGCAAGTCGTTATCACTGTCGGGATCGCTGGAGCGATCGTTATGTGTGAAAGGGCCTTTATATTTAAACACCACTCCAGGGGTAGAATAAAAAAAAAACCTCTGGAGTGCTGCTTTAAGAGATACATTCATCAGTATGAATAAGAAAAATACATTTAATGGTGCCGTCACACAGCACGATCTGGCCAGCAATGTCGGAAGCGATGTGCGGGTGCCCGCTCGCTTACGACATCGCTGGCCAGCTGTCACACAGCATCGCTGCGGCCGGCGACACCGCAGCGATGCGGGTGGTGACATCGCTCGCTGGGCTGGGCTCAGCCCAGCGAGCGATCTGCAGCAACGCTGCGGTATAGGCTGGATCGCCGCCGACATCGCTCTGGCGATGTCACACGGCGTGATCCAGCCTTATTGCAGGTCGCCGGTTGACAGGTTTACGGTTCCTCCCGTAAACCTGTCAACCTGCGACCAGCGATAAAACGCGGTCGCGCCGCTCGTTTACACAGTGCGACGTCGCTAGTGACATCGCTGATACGTCACTTTTTCGGCGATGTCGCTAGCGACGTCGCCAGGTGTGACAGCACCATAAGAGTTTCCTTGACTTTTTCAGACCATTGTGTTATGTTCTGTTTTTCTTTCTCTCGTAGGAAGGCAATCGCTGTGGGATCTTCAGAAAGGATGCATCATCTGGTCATAGATGAACAGCAGGATTGACAATTATTGCCCAAGTTTAGAAGGGAAGGTGACTTTGTTGTCTGTTTGTATCTTCGGAGCACTACAAATATTATATAATGCAATTATTGATTACTCATAGTACTACGGTAGAATGGTTATGCACCAATGACCTATACAAGGAATTATTTCAAAGAGCAAAAAGAAAGAATTTTTGGGGAGTGTTGTGGAACTGGCTGCTTTCACATCAGCGGTTTTTGCTGATGTGAAAAAACCGCATCTGCCGCGATTATCGCATAACCGCTGCACTTGCGGCACAGTTGCGGCAAGCCCCATGCAATGTCTATGCGGCCTTGCGGCAGATGCGGCAAGTGCGGTTTCGTCACTTGCGGCAGGTGCGGCCGCGAAAAAACCCGCGGTCAGCTGCGTTTTTTTGTGGCCGCACCTGCCGCATGTGCCGATACCGCACTTGCCCACCTGCCGCAAGGCCGCATAGACATTGTATGGGGCTTGCCGCAAGTGTGCCGCAAGTGCAGCGGTTATGTGGTAATTGCGGCAGATGCGTTTTTTTCACCGCATCTGCCGCAAACGGCAAAAACCGCTGATGTGAAAGCAGCCTTGGGGCCCTTTCACATCAGCGTTTTTTGAAAATCGCGGCAGATGCGGTGAAAAAACCGCATCTGCCGCGATTACCGCATACCGGCTGCACTTGCGGCGCGGTTGCGGTTTTTGCCATGCAAAGTATAGGCGTACTTGCGGCAGGTGCGGCAAGTGCGGTTTTGCACTTGCGGCAGGTGCGGCCGCGAAAAAAACCGCGGCTGACCGCGGTTTTTTTCGCGGCCGCACTTGCCGCAAGTGCAAAACCGCACTTGCCGCACCTGCCGCAAGTACGCCTATACTTTGCATGGCAAAAACCGCAACCGCGACGCAAGTGCAGCCGGTATGCGGTAATCGCGGCAGATGCGGTTTTTTCACCGCATCTGCCGCGATTTTCAAAAAACGCTGATGTGAAAGGGCCCTAAGAAGCACAAACCATAGCGGTGCCCAGCCAGCCAAGACAAAGTCCATAAAGTCCCAGTGCACAAATATAGGAAAGTAGAATAGGTGGTAATCACCGAACATGGTAAAAAAATCTTCTTTATTTTGTCCAATTTTAACACATTGGTACAGAGGATGCAGGCAGATGAGCAAGAATGACGGCTGTTTCGAGCAAGGGAGTGCACGTCTATGAGTCCATTAATCAATAACTATTCATTACTGTTCAACTTAAGAGGACAATTAGAGCAAAATTGGCTAAAACGTCTGACTGCCTTAGGTGGGGGTCATTGATCTCTTCCTATCGGGTCTGTATTACGGTAATTTTTTTATATGATGGCCACAATTGGGAAGATTGAAGGGACACACGCAACAAAGACAACTTGGCAATACATGAAAAGTTTAGAATTCATTTCCTGTCGATCCCAGGGTAGTCATTACAGTGTTGCACAACAGTTGACAGAAAGTTTAATTCCTGTCTATCATTTACCCTCCCGAAAGGCTGGGATTAAATAGTGATGATTCAGAAGCGGGGACCTCGTCCACAATCCCACTGTGATTTATGTGGATTTCCCGAGGAGAACCCACAGAAGCTAAACAAAGAAACAAAGCAAGAGCACATCAACAGCCGTGTACATGTCCGGGAACAATTCTATCACTGATGATGATTTCCCTGACATACTGGTTGGACCTACATCTGAGTGTATAGTTTCAGCTTTTGTTCTATAAAAATGTATGAAATATGATAATAGCTGTAGAAATTAACTTTATAATGGAAATATTAATGTGCTATTATTTGAGTTAACTCTCAGTCATTGTATTCATTACTAGGGGAGTGTTCATGTTGTCATATTTTTGAAGTCACAATTTACTTTTCTTAATGTCACTTGATGATTTTCCATTAGTATCAGTGCAGGGTATCAATAATTTCTCCAGAGGATGCACCAGTGGGCACAGGTTCTACCATGATCATATAACCTTCCAGACACCTGAGGCTTCTCTTTTTTTTTTTGTGTGTGGGGGGAAAGGGGTTGTTAAACAAAGTATTTTAACCATTATTGCTGATATATTTTTTATTCAATTTAATGTCCCTCAGCTTGATCTCTTACTATGACGACTTGATGGATGAACACTCTGTCTAAAGATCAATCTTGTGCAGCCTAGATGGTTCCACCATGGTAACCCGCGGTCACATGACTGTGACATCACCGCAGGTCCTGAACAGCAGAGGAAGACCTCTGCTGACACCGGGAGCCTGCGGGAGCCACCGGGAGCCTTCAGGAAGATGGCTGGAGACGGCGGGGGCTTGTGGGGAGGTGAGCATAAGCTTTTTTTTTTTTTTTTTAACCCTTGTGCTCCCAGTAGGAGCAGTTTTACTGTACTGAGCATGCTCAGTACAGTAGAATCGAGTCCGAGGAGACATCAGATGTTTCCTCGGACCCTTCTCCATAGGGCCCCATGTTATAGGGATCGGGTCAGATCGGATGTGCACTAAATGCCATCCGATTTGGTCCGATCCGATTCTGTCAGATTTTATTTTCACACTTCGATTTTTGCACTGATAATAAAATCGGACAGAATCGGATCGGACCAAATCGGATGGCATTTAGTGCACAGCCGATTCGGTCCGATCCCCATAGGGATGCATGGGGTCCGAAAATCGGTCCGATGCTGTCCGATTTTTATCGGGCAGCATCGGAGAAGCAAAAAATCGTAGTGTGAAAGCACCCTAAGGCGTTGATTCTTCTTCTGTCTTGATCCTTTCTCGTCCAGTTTTCACATCCATATGTTACTTCAGATTAGATCAGACTATGTACTGGCCGTGTCTTCATCACCAGTGAACACTTGATGTGAAGACCTTGTCCAGTGACTTCATTGTTGATTTTCCCATAGCTTTCTCCTATTGACCGATTGAATTGAGTAGGTTAAAGTCCTTCACAACTTTCAGTTTTGTGCCATTCAAATGTGTCCCGGTCGTAACTGGCAGTAGTCAGTATTAGTGATGGGCGAATCCTAAATTACTCGGAATCGCTTGACTCTAGCGAGTCCGAGCCCAGGACTCGCTACTCGTTGCGAGTCTAGCGAGTCCAATGTTAATGAATGGGGAAGCGAGTAATAGCGAGTAGTGTGAGATTTACAAATCGCAGATGTGTCTCGGAAGCTTCAGCCTGAAGCAATCCTAGTTTTGTCATTTATTTGCATTGGCCTCGTTTACTTTGCAACTGTAATCGCTGGGAAACTCGCACAGATAAGAGTCCTGTGTGTCAGTGTGCTGGCTGCCCCAGCTCCAGGGTCCTAGAGCCCGCTTGCTGCCTGATGTAGCAGTGCTGAGATTGTTCTCAGTCTGCTCATTCCCTGTGTACAGACATGAATGTCTGTGCACAGAGATGATGTAGCAGTGCTGAGATTGTTCTCAGTCTGCTCATTCCCTGTGCATAGATATCTATATCTATACACAGGGGATGTAGCAGAGAGGACATCGCGTTTTGGACTGCGTCGGACGGAAGAGGATTTTTTAAATTAAAGATGGAGTCCCTAATGGCTTTTTTTTTTATTTCTAATAAAAAAATGTCTCTGTGTTGTGTTTTTTTTAAAACAATTTAATAGAAAATCATGGCGGTCATGTCTAATATTGGCGTGACCACCATAAATTTCGGGCTTAGGGCCAGCTGATAATACAAATCTGGCCCTAACCTCTATTACCCAGCGTGCCACCGCCACCAGGGCCGCTGGAAGAGCGGGGTTCAGCGCCAGAGGATGGCGCTTCAATGAACGCGCCATCTTCTGGGGCGGCTGCGGGCTGCAATTTGCAGTGGGGGTGCCCAGAAAGCTTGGGCATCCCTGCGCTGCGGATTCCAGCCCCCAGCTGCTTAGCTGTACCTGGCTAGACATAGAAATTGCGCGGAGCCCCACGCATTTTTTTGACTCCGACTCCGAGACGACTCCGACTCCGACTCGACTCCGAGACGACTCCGACTCTGAGACGACTCCGACTCCGAGACGACTCGACTCCGACTCCGACTCCGAGACGACTCCGAGACGACTCCGACTCTGAGACGACTCCGACTCAGAGACGACTCCGACTCCGACTCCGAGACGACTCCAACTCCGAGACGACTCCGAGACGACTCCGACTCCGAGACGACTCCGACTCCGACTCCGAGACGACTCCGACTCCGAGATGACTCCGACTCCAAGACGACTCCGAGACGACTCCGACTCCGAGACGACTCCGACTCCGAGACGACTCCGACTCCGAGACGACTCCAACTCTCGAGACGACTCCGACTCACGCCGACTCCGAGACGACTCCGACTCCGAGATGACTCCGACTCCAGACGACTCCGCCGAGACGACTCCGACTCTCCGAGACGACTCCGACTCCGAGACGACTCCGACTCCGAGAGACCGACTCCGGACGTCGACTCGAGACGACTCCAACTCCGAGACGACTCCGAGACGACTCCGACTCCGAGACGACTCCGACTCCGAGACGACTCCGAGACGACTCCGACTCCGACTCCGAGACGACTCCAACTCCGAGACGACTCCGAGACGACTCCGACTCCGAGACGACTCCGACTCCGACTCCGAGACGACTCCGACTCCGAGACGACTCCGACTCCGAGACGACTCCGACTCAGACGACTCCGAGACGACTCCGACTCAGACGACTCCGAGACGACTCCGAGACGACTCCGACTCCGAGACGACTCCGACTCCGAGACGACTCCGAGACGACGACGACTCCGACTCGACTCCGAGACGACTCCGACTCGACTCCGAGACGACTCCGACTCCGAGACGACTCCGACTCCGAGACGACTCCGACTCCGAGACGACTCCGACTCGACTCCGAGACGACTCCGACTCCGAGACGACTCCGAGACGACTCCGACTCCGAGACGACTCCGACTCTGAGGCGACTCCGACTCTGAGGTGACTCCAACTCTGAGACTCCGACTCTGAGACTCCGACTCTGAGGAGACTCCGACTCCGAGACTCTGACTCTGAGCCTCTGACTCCGACTCCGACTCCGAGACGACTCCGACTCCGAGACGACTCCGACTCCGAGACGACTCCGAGACGACTCCGACTCCGAGACGACTCCGACTCCGACTCCGAGACGACTCCGACTCCGAGACGACTCCGACTCCAAGACGACTCCGACTCCGAGACGACTCCGACTCCGAGACGACTCCGAGACGACTCCGACTCCGAGACGACTCCGACTCCGAGACGACTCCGACTCCGAGACGACTCCGACTCCGACTCCGAGACGACTCCGACTCCGAGACGACTCCGACTCCGAGACGACTCCGACTCCGAGACGACTCCGACTCCGACTCCGAGACGACTCCGACTCCGACTCCGAGACGACTCCGACTCCGACTCCGAGACGACTCCGACTCCGAGATGACTCCGACTCCAAGATGACTCCGACTCCGAGACGACTCCGACTCCGAGACGACTCCGAGACGACTCCGACTCCGAGACGACTCCGACTCCGAGACGACTCCGACTCCGAGACGACTCCGACTCCGAGACGACTCCGACTCAGATGACTCCGAGACGACTCCGAGACGACTCCGACTCCGAGACGACTCCGACTCTGAGGCGACTCCGACTCTGAGGCGACTCCGACTCTGAGACTCCGACTCTGAGACTCTGACTCTGAGGAGACTCCGACTCCGAGACTCTGACTCTGAGCCTCTGACTCTGAAATTCATTAAATAATAAAAAAAAAAATGCGTGGGGCTCCGCGCAATTTCTATGTCTAGCCAGGTACAGCTAAGCAGCTGGGGGCTGGAATCCGCAGCGCAGGATGCCCAAGCTTTCTGGGCACCCCCCGCTGCAAATTGCAGCCCGCAGCCGCCCCAGAAGATGGCGCGTTCATTGAAGCGCCATCCTCTGGCGCTGAACCCCGCTCTTCCAGCGGCCCTGGTGGCGGTGGCACGCTGAGTAATAAAGGGCTTAATACCAGCTTTGTTATACAAGCTGGTATTAAGCCCGAGATTCTTAATGTCAGGCCACGTTTGACCCAGCCACTAAGAATCTCCAATAAAGGGTTAAAAAAACACAACACAGAGAAAAATTTTTATTTGAAATAAAAAAAAAAGCCATTAGGGACTCCATCTTTAATTAAAAAAAATCATCTTCCGTCCGACGCAGTCCAAAACGCGATGTCCTCTCTGCTACATCCCCTGTGCATAGATATAGATGTCTATGCACAGGGAATGAGCAGACTGAGAACAATCTCAGCACTGCTACATCATCTCTGTGCACAGACATTCATGTCTGTACACAGGGAATGAGCAGACTGAGAACAATCTCAGCACTGCTACATCAGGCAGCAGGCGGGCTCTAGGACCCTGGAGCTGCACAGAGAAGACAGCTGGACTCGGCTGCAAAGAAACAGCAGTTACTTTGCGAGTTTCCCTGCTATCACTGGCACAGTAGCCAGTGATTACTCGCACGAGTCTAATGTAAACAATGGCAATCCTAGTTTTGTCAGCGTTTCTGACAAAACTAGGATTGATATTGATTTGCATTGGACTCGTGCGAGTAATCACTGGGAAACTTATCTTGTTTGATATTCTTTGTGTGCCATAGTAGCAGACAATATACAGTATATTATAATTAAAATGGGTCATACAATTGTACATTTTTGTTTTATGGTGTGTCCATAATGGTTTTTTCCTCCAACACAATTATTAGGACAATTATTTTCAATTTTTTACTAGGCATAAGACTGCTGCAGGGCCATATTTGCCCTTTGGCACTTAAGGGCACGTGTCTAGGGCACCGGGATTCGGAGGGGCGGCGCCTGAGCGTGTTTCTTTTTGTGTGTGTCTCCGAACTCGGGTTGGCCCGCCCCTCCCCCACATCAGTCATATGACCCGCCCGCCCACCTCAGTCATCCAGCCCGCCCACCTCAGCATGCTGCTACTGCATCTTGATCCGGCGCAGTGCAGGCAGCGCTGCCATGTCACAGGAGATTTGAATTTCCCACGCCGGCACGGGCAGCACATTGTCGGCGGCTGGTGCCTAGTGCCGGCTGCCATGTGCTTGCGGCTGCCTGGTGCTGGTGGCTGCTGGGTGCTGCCGGATGCTGGGTGCTGCCGTGTTCTGGCGGCTGCCGGGTGCTGGTGGCTACCAGGTGCTGCCGGGTGCCGGTGGCTGCTGGCTGCCGCCTAGTGCGGGCTGCTGCCGTGTGCTGGCGGCTGCCGGGTGCTTTCCTGAGGACCTCTATCACACCGGTTTCGAATGGGGAGATACAGAGGAACCTCCGGCCGAGCAACCTGCTCGGGTACACTGGTCTGGTGCAGCCGTGGTGCCTTCCCCTGTTCCTCTTGTCCGGGTGACCATTCAGACTTCCCGTAAAAGTCAAGCTTACCAGCAACCCATGCATCGCAGCGACTACGTCCATACCCCGGTTCGTACAGACGGCGATGTAGGGCGGAGTGGCGAGCTCGAGAGCGGGCCAATATGGAAACCCGTGCTGAGGCTCGTCGTCAACCCCCGTTACCTGATGAACTTCGCATGGAAGGTAGAGTGACCTCGTTCAATCTGTCTACCGGGTGGGGTTTTGCCAGGGAGAAGGGTGTGTATGAAGAGGTGTTTGTGGGGCGTCGCGATGTAGAATCACACTTACCGAGAGGACATCCAGACCGCGATCTGTATAGAGGGGACATTATCACTTATGAGCGACAGGCTTGTTATGATGGTTGGTTCGCCATCCGGGTGCGCAATAGTTCTCTCCATAAGTAAGTTTTGAACTTTGAAACTGACTTTTTCCCGTTTAACCGCCAGAAGAGCGGCCCGGCGGCAAAAGCCCTGGACTTACCCTAAGGACAGTAGACCGCCCGCCGGGTCCACAAAGGTTAACCTGTTTATACCAGTTTTGTTTATATGCAACTGCTTAAACAAAAATGCATACCTGTTATGAATAAAAGCATTTATTTACCTGTTATAATAAAAATGTAAAAATTCTCTGTAATGTTGGGGTTTTTGTGACACTTATGGACAAGCGTAATTTCCCAAGGGGGAGTGTGGCGCCCCGCAATGAGTGCGTCACAGGAGTGTATTGCAGCCCAGACTGCAGCTGCGATATTCTCTGACTAAGCAATGACATGGTTAAAACTCAGAGCTCCATACCCTACATGCACATCAGCATAGAGGGCCAATAAGGTCCTGGTGGGCGGAGTGTAGGAGTAGTGTGTTAGAGGAGAAGTTAGTGCAGAAAGAGAGTTGGAGTCTGCAAGAATGTAGGAGAAGGAGGAAGCCCCTAGGCCACGACCACCACCGGTTAGGCGCCATTACCCCGGTGCCTCAACAACCGGACCCTGGGCAAACACACGTGGGTCAAAATACACCCGTGCCCATCTACAGCCGGATTACTGGTTCCGAAGCTGGGAGTCGTTTATCACTGCCATGCAAACCAGGAGTGGAGGGACCGCTCTACAGGAGTACCCCACCGCCGCTGCAAACAGAGCCGTCTTGCCAGCGGAGTACCCACTAAAAGGACCCAGACTACCCCTCACACCGGAACGTACACACCGGCAGGGCAATATAAGTAGTCCCTTGTACCCGACCTTGGCACTCAAAGGCGACATTGGCAACTTACTTAGAACAAGCTTAGAATGGAGGAACACCGCGGAGCTCTGAGAAACACGGGTCATTGCTAAAGTCCACCCGGTCCGTTACCCGTTAACTGTATACCATGTACTGCCTGCTGGTTACAGTAAAATACCCATTACAGAGACTATCAGTGTCCGTGCCTTTTTCAGAACTGTTCATCTCCGCATGCTAGAAGTACTGCAGCTGCCTCACAACATCTTGTGCAGCTCCTGGCTCCAGGGACTCCCGCTCATCCTGTGGGGAGCGTCCCATCTTGCTGCATTCCATCCCCGGAGGCCCAAGCAGCGCCGGTGGACATCACCGGAACTCTCACAGGTGGCGTCACAACAGAATTAACCCCTAAACTGTTCAGCCAACTCTATTGATTCTGGACTACCAGCCCCACGGTTGCAGGCACGGTTCCGTGACAGGAGGAGAAGAAACGCCTGCCCCGTGAAGTCTCGGCTACGGTGAGTCACTGTCTCTCTGGGATCACGGTAGTCGTGACCCAGTCCTGTGGCCTGGGCTCAGACCAAAAAGGAAGGGGTTATTTACAGGGGATTTTGTCGTGACGCCACCCGGGGTATGTGGTCAGTGGGGACCACCACTGCCATATTTCTGCTGGGGATGGTGGTGAGGGGCATCGTGGATGGTAAGTCCCCTGATTCTTCCTGCCCTGTCGGTCGACCCACCCATAGGCGGACGGAGCTACATTTTGTTGAGTGACAGTCCGCTCCCCCAGAGCGAAGGATGGATGGGGCGGATCTTCTTTTCCCGCTCCTGGCTGGCTCGGACCACGATGAGGGGCTCTGGCATGCCCCATGGCCAATACATGGCGTCAGTCTATTTGGGCCGCCATTATTGGATTTTTTTTTACATAGTCCAAACACAAGTCTCTGCAGGTACACAGTACCCAATTTGGAGGGCACTATATCCTGTTTGTGACACCAGAAGAGCTGAGGTGGCCCCAGGCAATGGGTTACTTGCGGCCGAGCCGATGCTGTCTCTCTGGGGTCATGGTAGTTGTGACCCGGTCCTGTGGCCTGGGCTCTGTCCAAAAAAGAAGGGGTTATTTACAGGGGAATTTGTAGTAATGCCTCCTGGGGTATGTGGTCAGTGGGGACCACGGCTGCCATATTCCTGCTGGGGATGGTGGTGAGGGGCAGCGTGGATGGCAAGCCCTCCTCTGGTAGGGCTGAGGGTCCCCAGGACAGGTGAAGTGGTGATGGAGGGGCCTGGTGAGGTATTATGCTTTGTACTAGTCACTTACTTTGCTGCTGCAGCTTCTCCAGCCAGTGTGTAGAAATAGCAGTCTGTGGCTCCGCAGGCGGGACTCTGTTGCAACGCTGGAAGGAAGCAGTCTCAGGCAATGGCGAGCTTACCGGCTACTTTACTTAAAGTTCTTTAGCAGCAGTTACAAGTTAGGCTGCCTTCACATTTGCGTATGGGAAGGCAGCGTATTGCTGCGTTCCCATACGCAGTCAAATGCATGCGCACTGTGTTCCTATGTTTAACATAGGAACGCATGGTGCCTGCGTTTGCTGCGTTCGGGTGCGGATGCGGACGATATCTGCTTCTTCCGGTGTCCAGCGTCCGCACCCGGGATGCAGCATGTTGGTTTTTTTTGTGCGCTTGGGGACCTTGGAAAATCAGCAAGCGTCCCCAAGCGCACAAAAAATGCATTGGCTTCAATGGGTCCGCAGTGTTCTGCGCTTGACAGCGCAGGAGAACGCTGCAGACTCATTGAAAAATCTCCCGGTGGCCGGCGGTGATGTCACAGGAGATCACCGACAGCCACCGTGAGATCAGCTCAGCCTCTGCTGATCTCTTCCTCCCTGCCGCCGATAATCTGCTAGCGATGTCGGTGGGGAGAAACAGCTGATATGACAGCTGTTTGAATCTTCCCGCGCCGACATCTCCTCTCGGTGTCGGCGCGGGAAGATTCAAACAGCTGTCAAATCAGCTGTTTCTCCCCGCCGACATGTCCCGGAGCTTACCGGCGGCCGGGAGGCGGAGATCTCCGGCGCTGATCTCCGCCCCCGGACACCGCTGATTGGCTGCCGGGCTGCACAGTGATGTGTCTGCAGGCGAACATTCTCCGCTGCGGACACATTAAAATGGCACTGCTTTACACTGCGTTTGTGTCTGCATGCCATCAGCATGCAGACACAAACGCTAATGTGAAGCCAGCCTTACCTGGCACCAACGGCTGCACGTGAGTCCTCTGGAGCAGACTTCCCCTCCCCCTTTTCCCAAGGATTATCCAGTTACAAGTTACAATTCACAGTTCTTTCAGTACAATACTTTACACTTTCACACTGCTATGGGTAACTGGGTTCATGCAGCTCAGGCAGCTCCTCTGTGTTGCTTCCTTCAAGTCCTTTCAGGCCCTTTCCTCTCTCTCTGTCTCCTCACTCATGGGTTTGGTCTGGCCTTCGCAGGCTTTTGTGTGATGGGTCCCTCTCTCTCAGGGTCACTAGCCCTAGTTTGATGGCTGTGTTTTTAGACCGTGGTGGTAGGTAGGCTGCAGGTCATAGAGGTCACCGCTAATAATAATTGGAGATGCATCACACTGCCCTATCCTGTTTTACCTCTGATTTTGTATGGAAAATATTGCAGTCAGGTTCCGTTTAGTCTTTTGTATGTTTTGATATAGAATGATAGAATGGAGTAGTATGAAGTAGGGTTGCCCACCGGGCCTTGGGGTACTCGGAACCGGGCCCTCTCGTCGTCATCTGGGTGCTGCAGGATGTCATGGTGTCTGACCCGGCTCCGTGGTCCCGGGCGAGTCTTTATAAAGAATTGTCATGACACCACCCATGGTTTGTGGCCAGAAGTAGCCACCGCTGCAGTTGTGACCTCTGGGGATGATGGGAGTTGCAGCAGAGATGTTGCGCCCTCCACGGGTAGGGCTGGTCCCCAGGGTTACCGCAGGCAGTGCAGGTGAAGTGTAAAGTTTCAGTGTTTCAGTGGGCACCCTTCCGGGTCTCCCAGCCCTAGTTCGACGGCCTTCCTTTTGCTGTGCCGGAGCTTGGGTCTCAGGATATAAAGGCCCCCGAGCCGCCGGAGTTCATGTTCGGGGCATACAGCTTCCCTGCCATTTCAGCAGAGCTGGCACTCTGGTTCCGGCCCAGTCCCTTGGTGTCCCAGCTGACTCAGACACACGTTGGACCCTCTCTGTTATCCCTCGGTTCTCAGCTTTGACCTGGGCTAGCCATACGGTAGCACAGGCCGCCAGGTCTGGGTTCTTTCCGTTTGGTCTCTCTGACTACTTGGCTGATGGGTGTCTCTGCTGTTATCTCTAACTATTAACTAACTAAAGACTCGCCTGAACTTGGTGTTGTGCGTTCCTTTTTGCTCTTGTCTTCCCTCCCTTTACCGGGTTCTGTCCTAACGTTCCACCCTCCACCTGGCTCCTCCTGCTATCCAGTTGCTAGACATAGAGTAACTTAGACTTGCGATTGGGGGATGTGTCGGGTGTGTGTGGGGTGACCAACTTACCAATCCCAGCTGCACCATCTCGTAGTGACCGGTTCGTGGGGCGCCACAAAGGGACCTCCTGGGTCATCATGTGAAGGGACCTCTTCAGTCATCTGGTTAAAGCCTCTGCTCAAAGCTGGATTCACTGAATCCTCCAAGACAGATGTCTGTCCAGCTTCTGTGTGAAGACTTCCACTGAAGTAGATGTGGCGCCCCTAGATCCGGTTTCCACAGTTATATTGTGTCCTTCACCTGGGGTGATGTCAACCTTGGAAGCAGGAGGAGATCCTCACGTGAGGTAACCACGCACATGCATACACCAGTCCTGACTCGGGGCCAGAAGAGGGAGCTGTACGCCCAAGTTGAGGGGAGCTGCCCTGTTTCTGGCAAAGAGGAGGAGTTTAGAGAGTCTGTGAGGGGAGAGCGAGAGGAGAAGACGTAGGAGAGAGAGCTCTGGGGAGTGGAGCTGAGAGAGAACTCACACCAGAGAAGCACTACAGAGGACTCCAGAGTCCTGGGTCAGACGGGAACTGTACATCCCGCTGTTCAATTCTGGAGAACAGAAGACTGCAAGTTTCCTGGCCGCACCTAGAGACCCAGTGGCACAACAGCATACTGAGAGCCCGGAGCTGCAAACAACACGTCAGTGTCCATTACAGGTTTGTGCTCTCTGCCATATGGGAGCGAGGGCAAAATGGCAGGAAGAGGGCCACAGAATAGCTCACAGGCAGCTGGGACCCAAACTGAGAAGCGCAGCAGGCAGGCCTCCAATCCCACCTGGTGAGGTGGAATCTGACTGCTTCCAGGCTGATTCGTTTCTGTCCGGTTTTGTCACTGCAGCCCAAAAACGATGCAGACTTTGTTTTTGGGACTAGTGAAAAACAGGACAGAAACGAATCTGGGACTGAATACACAAAACCGGATGGCCAAATAAGGCCAATCCGGCATGATAGGGATACATGGGAGGCAAAAACGATCCTGTTCTGTTTGTTTCAAAAACGAACAGAACAGGATCACAAAAAACGTAATGTGAAGCCAGTCTTAGTAACAGCTACTCTAAAGCACACTCCTCATGACTTATGGGGGCAGGGCATGCTCATTTTTAACCAAATCAGCACTTCAGAAGCCAATTAGTGGTCACATTCACACCTACTAGTTGCTTTATCTACAAACATGGCATAGTGATGTTAATTGCGTCCTGCTGGAGCCCATGGCAGTATTTGAGAGAATTCATTAGAAAGTAATGTGATGGAATCAAGAATATTTTCATTAAATTGACTACGGGTGAAAATCTTTGTAGAGCTCGGGGTAATGATCCTCTGCCAGACGCTATGTTTACAAACTGCGAGATCATCCTCGTTATTCTCCAGCACCAAAACATCTTGTGGCTGAAATCGTTTACACAAATGACTTGAGTCCTGATGACATGATGTTGGCGGAGACAGATGCTGCATACAACAAGGTTGGCTTCCCGCATGAGGTCCTGTGTGTGCGTCTGCTGGAGAAATCCCTGGCCACGCACACAGCGCTCGTAGAAGCTTCATGTGTTTGTTGATAATTTCTCCATCCAAATGTCCTTACTCATTCTGGAATGTCTTCGGTTTATTGTTTGTGGATTATCGTGGGTTACAGTTAACTATTTTATACCCAGTATGTCATACTTTTCATAATGTACTGTGTTATTTGCTTATACTTTATTTTTAGTCCATACTAAAATGGTGACAGACTTTACAAGATTCAATAGTACAAGAGAATATACGAAACTTTGAGAGAAATCTGACCTTTTCTCCATTTATGAGCCACTTCATCCCTTGAACTCATCATTCACTCTGAAATATTGCTAAAATCAATTTGGCTCAAAACAAGATGGCCTTCCAGTTAATCCAGGGATAAGATCCTATCACAGAGATTGAATCATCTTCAAGTGTTGCTTCTACCAAAGTATACCACTGTTAGGCTGGCTTCACATTACGGCTGTGATCCGATCCATGGCTGTCCGCTTGAGGCAGACAGACGCGGACCGGATCAGCACAGAGTACTGGAGGGCTAATTTGGCCTCCGGTCCAGTGTGCTGCTACACGCAGCTGCCACCGCTGAAAAGCCAAGACCGCAGCTCGCAGGAAGCTAGTTGCGGTCCTGACCCATCAGCGGCGGCAGCTGCGTGCGGCTGTACACCAGACCGGAGGGCAAATTAGACCTCCAGTTCTGTGTGCTGATCCGGTCCGTGGCTGTCTTCCTCAAGCGGACAGCCATGGATCGGATCACAGCCGTAATGTGAAGCCAACCTATGGCTAGGGTCACATTTACGTTTTGACCCTAGCCTACCGGATTGCGTTTTTATCTTAGTACTTTTCCCCGTAACTAGGGGATAACGCTGCCCCTAGTTACCCGATATTTACCTTCCCAACCAGTCACACAGGCAGCTTCTGGGAGTGTGCTTTACAGCGCCGCACAGGAAACGTTGTCTGCGTTACCACTATGCGGTGCTGGGAAAAGTACTAAGATAAAAACGCAATCCAGTAGGCTAGGGTCAAAACGTAAATGTGACCCTAGCCTTAGGCTGGTTTCACGCTGCTGTTTTTTCGGCATCTGTGTGAATCAGGCCTACACTGGATGCACTGGCATCAGTTTTCGGCCACATTGACTTTCAATGGGGCCAGAGACGCTCGCAGGAACATCCAGTCCTGTACTATTTGCCCCGGATCCGGGTGGATGCAGATGTCCACAGATTTTTAATGGAGACAAAATCTGCATATTGCTGTGATTTTTTCTCTGTGAGAAAAACTGTGAACCCCCACATCCAGGGCACCACGTGTGAAATCTCAATGAGGGCCTATGCAACACGAATTCATCTGGACTCCAGATCCCGGTGGATCCGGGGTTCCGGTCCTTGTGCTATGGGCAGAACCCCTCACCAGAACCCTGTCAAATATGCAATTGGATGCTCCTGCACAGTGTGCAGGTGCATCCAGTTTCGTCATTGTGGGGGAATCCAATGGTATGCAGGTTTTTCCTGCATGCCCCCAGATTCCAAAAAACGCTAGCGTGAAACCAGCCTTCCACAACATTGTGCAGAGCCAGTGATGAAGCTCATGGGACCACATGCAAAAGCTCCAATAGGGCCCCCAATTATTGCAAATCTTTAATAACATTAATCTTTTTCTATAGGCCAAAAGAAATTTTGGGGCCCCCTAGGCTCCAGGGACCAGGTGCGATTGCAACTCCTGCACCTGCTGTAGTTATGCCCCATGCAGATTACCATATACTGACACACAGAATCCCTATGATTTTATATGGGCATGTCTTTAACGAATAGAATCGTAGAATTTAACGAATCTCCCAAAATGTGATTTAGAAAGATTTACTCAATTTTGGAGGGTGGATTTCACCAACATTGAATAGATTAGATAAAAATCGAATCTGACGGGGGGGGGGGGGGTAAAAGAAACTGTTAGGCTAGGGCCACACTTGGGAGCCTGCATCCGCTATCTGGATCCGTTAATGGTTCCGGCTTTGTTCCTTGTCATTTTGAAGTCATTTTTAGCCCCTGCATTAACGCATGCGTTAACGTGTGGTACCTATATGTACCATGTGTTAACGCATGCATTTCCCATAGACACCCATGTTACAAAAACACATGCGTTTTTGAAAATGCACCAAAAAACATTGCAGACCCTATTAAAAACGGATTTCTCAAAAACGCATGTTGGACGCAGCTCCTCCGGACCTGAGTGAAGCCGCGGGTGGCCGCAGGGAGACTGCAGCCGCCCTGTACTCACCATGTGCGGTGGGTGCAGGGCGGCTTCTCCCTGCAGTTACCTGATGGGAGCCGCTTCCAACTCTGCAGCCTGAAATGAACATGCTGCAGAGGAGCAGAGTGTCGGCAATCTGCCCCACAGCTGTCAGATTGCTGCGGTCGGGTTAAGCATCCACCATGCTTATACTGTACTATGCAGCATTTTGGATGCAGCGGCAAGACGCTGCGTATACTGATCGTGAGTATGCAGCCTAAATGGACCAGTAAAAAAATGTAGCATTGGAACAGCATTTTTGAAAACTCATTAACTTTGCTGGTCATCACAGGAAGTGATCAGTTTTTCATGCAGAAATAGATCACAATAAACGGGTCAAAAGCACATGTCTGAACACAGCCTTATACTCACCTATCACCCACCACAGTTGCTCAGCTGATCCTTCGCTCGCTCTTCTTTGGCTTGCTTCACACCTTGGCTGCGTCAGAGGGATGAACCTGACAGCCCCTGACCGGATCAGCACACAGAACTGGAGGGCAAATATGCCCTCTGGTCCGGTGTGCAGCCGGATGCAGCTACCGCTGCTGATGATTCAGGAGGTCCTGAAATAACAGCGGCATGCAGCCGCCGGTGTCCGGTTCCCGGATTCTCCCGGATCGGGGCAATCCAGCCCCATAGGCTCATATGTTAGGGAGCGCCATATTACTCCGGATCCGGGAGGATCCGGGAGAATCCGGGAGGATCCGGGTGAAGCCAATTTGGAGAGATTTTTCTCCCCGGACACAAAACTGTTGCAAGCAACTTTTTTGTATCCAGGAGAAAAATCAGCTTCCATCCGGCTCCATCCGGCCCCATAGGATAGTATGGCACCAAAATCCGGTCCGGGGCTGTCTGGTTTACACCGGACTGCCCCGGATTGGATCTTGCCGCGGTGTGAAGCCAGCCTTTGGCTTTCTTCTCTTTTCTTCACTTTTCTTCTTGTTCTTCCAGCACTCATGGTGAGTAGGCACTGGCCAAGTTGACGGCATGGGGCCGAGTCAGTGGCAAAGCTGGAAAAAAGAAGTCTGGAAAGGAGCGAGTGAAAGACCATTCATGATGGGACAGTTAACGAGAAATTGGAGGAGAGATGAGTGTAGCAGTTTATTAGTTTTTTTAATCCCTTTGTGTCCCGCAAAACTGTAGCCATCAATTTGCCAGTGATGAAGCTCATGGGACCACATGCAAAAGCTCCAATAGGGCCCCCAATTATTGCAAATCTTTAATAACATTAATCTTTTTCTATAGGCCAAAAGAAATTTTGGGGCCCCCTAGGCTCCAGGGACCAGGTGCGATTGCAACTCCTGCACCTGCTGTAGTTATGCCCCATGCAGATTACCATATACTGACACACAGAATCCCTATGATTTTATATGGGCATGTCTTTAACGAATAGAATCGTAGAATTTAACGAATCTCCTAAAATGTGATTTAGAAAGATTTACTCAATTTTGGAGGGTGGATTTCACCAACATTGAATAGATTAGATAGAAATCGAATCTGACGGGGGGGGGGGGGTAAAAGAAACTGTTAGGCTAGGGCCACACTTGGGAGCCTGCATCCGCTATCTGGATCCGTTAATGGTTCCGGCTTTGTTCCTTGTCATTTTGAAATCATTTTTAGCCCCTGCATTAACGCATGCGTTAACGTGTGGTACCTATATGTATCATGTGTTAACGCATGCATTTCCCATAGACACCCATGTTACAAAAACACATGCGTTTTTGAAAATGCACCAAAAAACATTGCAGACCCTATTAAAAACGGATTTCTCAAAAACGCTTGTTGGACGCAGCTCCTCCGGACCTGAGTGAAGCCGCGGGTGGCCGCAGGGAAACTGCAACCGCCCTGTACTCACCATGTGCGGTGGGTGCAGGGCGGCTTCTCCCTGCAGTTACAGCACTCATGGTGAGTAGGCACTGGCCAAGTTGACGGCATGGGGCCGAGTCAGTGGCAAAGCTGGAAAAAAGAAGTCTGGAAAGGAGCGAGTGAAAGACCATTCATGATGGGACAGTTAACGAGAAATTGGAGGAGAGATGAGTGTAGCAGTTTATTAGTTTTTTTAATCCCTTTGTGTCCCGCAAAACTGTAGCCATCAATTTGCCAGATTTGCGCAATCCCCAAGTATTTGGATTAGTTAAAATCTGAATTTTGAGGAAAACCTGTGGCAAAATAGAGATGTTTGGGGCACAAAGTACTTTTTTCTTTTCTCCTTCTCTTTAAGTGTTAACAAAAATGGAGATTGACTGTCTCAATTTCTATTCAGTAATGGAAGAATCTAAATAATAATCACAAAAGAAAATGTTAAAGAAAATTAGTATATTTGATTTGTTCATAAAACCATCATTATTCTGTGTTTCAGAATTACCTTTGCATACAAAATAAACAATCTATCATGTAGCAAATATATCAACTTTTTTAAAAAGATTTGAGCTTCCTCAGTGGTTGATACCAACCGAGGACACTCAATTTTTTCAAAAAAATGTCTGTCTGTCTGTCTGTCTACTGGCTAACATGAAAATAGGAACAAATGCCCTGCTGTAACTAAATACAGTGGTTACGGAAAGTATTCAGACCCCTTTACATTTTCACTCTTTGTTTCATTGCAGCCATTTGGAAAATCCCAAAAAAGTTCATTTTTCTCATTAATGTACACTCTGCACCCCATCTTGACTGAAAAAAAAACAGAAATGTAGATATTTTTGCAAATTTATTAAAATCGAAAAACTGAAATATCACATGGTCATAAGTATTCAGACCCTTTGCTCAGACACTCATAAGTCACATGCTGTCCATGTCCTTGTGATCCTCTTTGAGATGGCTCTACTCCTTCATTGGAGTCCAGCTGTGTTCAATTAAACTGATAGGACTTGATTTGGAAAGGCACACATCTGTCTTTATAAGACCTCATAGCTCACAGTGCATGTCAGACCAAATGAGAATCATTAGGTCAAAGGAACTGCCCAAGGAGCTCAGAGACAGAATTTTGGCAAGACACAGATCTGGCCATGGTTACAAAGTAATTTTTGCAGTGCTCAAGGTTCCTAAGAACACAGTGGCCTCCATAATCCTTAAATGGAAGAGGTTTGCAACCACCAGAAGTCTTCCTAGACCAGGCGGTCCAGACTGAGCAATCGTGGGAGAAGAGCCTTGATGAGAGAGGTAACTCAGAATCCCAATGTCACTGTGGCTAAGCTCCAGAGATGCAGTAGGGAGATGAAAGAAAGTTCCACAAGGTCAACTATCACTGCAGCCCTCCACCAGTCGGGCCTTTATGGCAGAGTACAGAAGTCTCTCTTCAGTGCAGGACATATAAAATCCTGCATGGAGTTTGCAAAAGAACAAATGAAGGACCCCAGACTATGAGAAATAAAATTTTCTGGTCTGATGAGACGAAGATAGAACTTTTCGTTGATAATTCTAAGCGGTATGTGTGGAGAAAGCGGAGCACTGCTCATCACCTGCCCAATACAATCCCAACAGTGAAACATGGTGGTGGCAGCATTATGTTATGGGGATGTTTTTCAGCTGCAGGGTCAGGACGATTGGTTGCAATTGAAGGAAACATGAATGCGGCCAAGTACAGAGATATCCTGGATGAAAACCTCTTCCAGAATGCTCTGGATCTCAGACTTGGCCAAAGATTCACCTTCCAACAAGGTAATGACCCTAAGCACACAGCTAAAATAACACAGGAGCGGCTTCAGAACAACTCTGTGACCATTCCTGACTGGTCCAGCCAGAGCCCGGACCTAAACCCAACTGAGCATCTCTGAAGAGACCTGAAAATGGCCCCACCAACGTTCACCATCCAACCTGACGGAACTGGAGAGGATCTGCAAGGAAGAATGGCAGAGGATCCCGAAATCCAGGGGGGAAAAACTTGTTGCTTCAATCCCAAGAAGACTCATGACTGTACTAGCTCAAAGCGTGCTTCTACTGAGCAAATGGTCTGAATACTTATGACCATGTGAGATTTCAGTTTTTCTTTTTTAATAAATTGCAAAGATTTCTACATTTTATAGTAATAATAATAATTTCAGTTTTTTTCAGTCAAGATGGGGTGCAGGGTGAACATTAAAAAATGAACTTTTTAGAATTTACCAAATGGTTGCAATGAAATAAAGAGTGAAAAATGTAAAGGGGTCTGAATACTTTCCATACCCACTGTAAATAAAAAACAAGTGCATATAAATGCCATAGATAACTTAGTAAATGCTGTTTTTGATCAAAAAGCATAAAGCCATTCTGCCGTGGTACACCTTGTCACGGTGGGATGTCTTTATGCTTTTAGATCAAAAATAGCGTTTACCCAGTATCTTGTGTTACTTAAATGCATTTACTTTTTATTTATTTATTCAATTACAGCAAGGTATTTGTTCCTATTTTCATCTTAGGTTTTGTCTGTTTAATGGCCAGTGTGAATATGTTATTATAGTTTGCATGTATACCAGCTGATGTTACAGCTCAATTTTTTTGCTTTACTGCCTAATATAGTACAAATATATATTTTGCCTGTACCAAATATAGTGTACTAGACCAGGGCCTGATTCAATCACATTGGGTGATTCTAGAACGTGTGCGATTATATATTAGTCTAACTACTCCCGCTACTAATTGCAATATCACTGAGGAGGGATGGGGGAGCCCGCTGCTGCACGGGGTGGCCGTGGTTTGGCAGGTGCTCACCATCACTCTGGGTGCTCTTTTTCCCCCTGTACTGTCTCTTACGCTCTGAACTCTTTCCCCTTGTGCTGTCTCTCCCTCTGTGTGCTCTCTCTCCCCTTGTGCAGTCTCTCGCCCCTGTGTTCACTCTCTCCTCTTATGCTCACTCTCCTCTTGTGCTCTTTCTTCCCTCTGTGCACTCTCTTCCACCTTTGTGCTCTCCCCTTGTGCTGTCTCCCCCTGTGCGCTCTCTCTCCCCTTGTGCTATCTCTTTCCCCTCTGTTTGCTCTCTCTTCCTTTGTGCTGTCTCTCCCCCTGTACGTTCTCTCTACCCTTGTGCTGTCTTTCTACCCTTGTGCTGTCTCTCCCCATGTGCGCTTTCTCTTCACTTGTGCTGTCTCTCCCCTCTGTGCGCTCTCTCTCCCTGTTGTGTGTTGTCTCTCCCCCTGTGCACTCTCTCTCCTCTTGTGCTGTCTCTCCCCCTTTGTGCACTTTCTTCCCCCTGTGCAATCTCTCTTCCCTTGTGCTGTCTCTCCCCATGTGTACGCTCTCTCCCCTTGTGGTGTCTCTTCCTTCTCTATGATCTCTCTTTCACCTGTGCACTCTCTCTTGTGCTGTCTCTATCCAATTATGCTCTCTTGCCCCCATGTGCTCTCTCTCTCCTTGTGCTGTCTCTTCCCCTGTGCACTCTCTGTCCCCCTGTTGTGCGTTGCGTTACACACCCCTGTGTGATATCTTTTTCCCCCTGTATGCTGAGGAGCCGTGGCCCCAGCCTGCACAACAGAGTGGAAAACAAGTGGGAGGAAATGCCGCAGCAGGAGTGATTCGCCCCAAGGATATGAACTAGTGGACCCAGGCACAGATGATAATGAATTACAAAAACTGAGTGCAAAAATCAGCACAGAAAATCAAACAAAAACTCTCTGTTATAATAAAAAATCCAAATTAGCAGCAAGTGCTGTCCAAAAAAAGTTGTCAAAAACAGGGCTTTTGGTTTGTACTAGCTAGTTTCACAGACAGTCCATATCATATGAAATCCTGTCTGAATCCTGTTTAGAGGTATGGTCACACATAAGCAGGTTTTAAATATATCAGCTAGGGACTGCTTCAATCAGGATTACCGTGTCGATGGTGAAGCAGCTTACTGTTCCTTCTTTGCAAAAAAACGTACCAACCAAAAGCCCTGTTTTTGACAACTTTTTTTTGGACAGCACTTGCTGTTAATTTGAATTTTTTATTATAACAGAGAGTTTTTGTCTTATTTTCTGTGCGGATTTTTGCACTCAGTTTTTGTGGTGAATGGACGTGGTTATGCAGACGCGTTCATCGTGTGCACGGCTGATATTTGTCTGCGCACAGATGATAATGAATGTCTGCACTGTGGCCCGTGTCCCGGACATATATTCTCTAGGTGGTGTTGTTTTCGTTGACCTTTCAACCAAACTTCAGTTATCAACCAAACTTATAGGCTTCTTCACATTCCAGTTTAACTGTACTTTTCCTATGTAACTGTAATTTACTTGATGTCCTATAGGTGGCACTGTTTTTGGGACAAACTTACAGACAGACTGGATAGGGCTCTTATATAGTAGATTCTACAGACAAGAGCCCATAAACAATATCAAAACCCTACATCAACCATTTCAGGATGTTTTTCACTACAATTCTTGATGTTTTTAGAGACAAACCATTTTTATTAATTTTTACAGGAATTTGTTTCTCACATTAGTGAAATATTAGAATGTTGTAGAAGTTTCTGATATACTTTGTTTTCTAACTGTTGCTTTGCAGCCCTGTGGTCTTGGGTTCATTTCCCACCAAGGCAAGGAGTTTGTATGTTCTACGTGTTTGTGCGGGTTTCCTACAGGCACTCCGGTTTCCTCCCACTTTTCAAAGACATACTGATAGGATGTTTAGATTGTGAACACCAATGGGGACAGTATTGATGATGTATGTAAAGCGTTGTGAAATTAAAGGGATCCTGTCACCTCCAAAACGCCTCCTAAGCTATCAAAACATGTCCCTGCACCATTCCATCACTAATCTCACACTCCTTTTGTCTCCTAAAAGCATCCTGTGAATGTGGAGAAAAGCGTTTTAATACTTACTCATTAGTGATTATAATTAGTATGGGCTATATTCTTTAGTCACCAGGGGGCGTTGTTTTGCAGCTCCAGGATCCACCCTCTCTCTGTCTGTGCTGCTGTGAAACTGAAACTGAAAGAAGGACTAATGATTTGCATTCTGTGATTAATAGAGAGGGAGGAGGGCAATGCCTGCACAAGCAGAGCACACAGACAGAGAGAGTGGATCCTGGAGCTGCAAAACAGCCCACCTTGGTGACTAAAGAATATAGCCCCTGCTAATTATAATCCCTAATGAGTGAGTATTAAAACGTTTTTATGCACTTTCACAGGATGCTTTTAGGAGACAAAAGAAGTGTGATATTAGTGATAGGATGCTGCAGGGAAATGTTTTGCTAGCTTAGGGGGCGTTTTAGAGGTGACAGGATCCCTTTAATAGGGGTATGTAAGTGTAGAACTATTATATATTATTATCAACTCCCAGAATACCCTTTAATATGGCCATATATTATTCATTTATATCTAGGAGGAGGGTCCCAGAAAAGGAAGAGACCTTTCAGAATCGTAAAAGACTTGCCAAGTCTCCTGGGTGCAGTTATACCCCAAAGTTTCATTCATTTGATATTGAGCTCTTGGGTACAAATCTGCATTATTGGGGCAAAAATGAGGCAGGGTACATGACACAGCAATGGTCTCTAGTTGCAACAAAAACCCGATTCTACAAAACATTTTATAAAAATTGTCTAGTATGTTGTTGACAAGCATGCTAAGATTAGCCAATCTTTCTTTTCTCTAACCTATGATAGTGGGGAAAAAAAATCAGGGTTCCCCCAAATAGGTTTGGTCCCCTCTGCCGAAATTGGTAAGCCATTTACTGTATGATCATCTTTAAAGTTCAATCATTAACCGGCATCCAACAGACTGGAGCGACACTGCAATGAGATGGACAATACCCAGAATCCTTTTTTTTTACGTTACAGAATCATCAATACTAGAATCATTCTAGAAATGAGACGTAATCCTGTAGGAGTAGGGAAAAATATTAGGAATAATCCTCAAAAGTTATATTACAGATGACGAAGGGAGACACAACAATACTTAATCTCAATAAAATTTGTAGCAAGACACAAGGGACCTAAGTCAGGAAAAATGGAAAATGAATACTCGACATGGCTATTAGAGAAGAGGAGGAGAGTAGAGGAGGTGACAAGGGTGTGAAGGGTGAGATAGGGTTGAATGGCGGTATAGAGGATTGGAAGGCGTGTTGAGGAGGTGTTGATGGAAGTCGGGGAGGGAAGGACACTGGGGAGTATGATGAGGGACTGGAAAGGAAATGAACATTTGGATAAGATGAAAAAGGAATATACATAGGGAAAGAATGGAAATCAGCTAGTTCTTGTGGATTGAATTATATTACCTACCTCTACAGCTCATATGTGTAGTGTTTTAAATCTTGGCAAGTTCATTTTCAAACTGGCCATGTTAATCTTTTTATCAGGTATCTACAGCCAGAAAATAATAACACTAATATTTGCAAATTATTTATAGGTTGCAAAAATGAATGTATTCTCACCCAAATCAGATTTGTTTTTAAAACAAATATGCCCTTTTCCCATCTGTAGGACCCTTCTTTTCACCCATCAACCCTTCCAGAATGATCTGGTGTTCAAGCAAGGCTCTTGGGTGGTCTTTATACAGTAGCATCTGGCCAGTAAGGGAAGACATGAACTAGCTGGAGAGAGAGAGAGAGATGGGGCAAGGACAACATTGGCACCAAAAATATATTTAGAATAAGCTGGGTCAGAGGTCAGGCAGCGACAGCAGGCTGAGAGTATGAAAGTAAGGTCTGGTAGTCCAGAAATCGATAGAATATGTTATCCAGAAGTTAAACAGAAGATGAATCTGCTAACAGAACACCAGGATAGTATAAAAGAGCAATATCTGTCAGGGGTGCCAACACTTTGATCTCATTGGCCAACTAGCCCAGTCTCTGATTGATCCACAGAGGAACCCTAGTAATTGGCTAGTCAGCAGAACCACCCTTGTGCTTAAAAACCTCTGTAAATCATGTTGAACGTATGGTAGACATTAGCCCATCACTAGAACATGCACTACACTTTTTCTTGAAGCACCACTACAACATTTTTTTTAATTTTAGCACTGAAGTGGTGCTTTAAGGGTATGTGCACACTGGGCGGGTTTTCGGCGGTTTACCTGTGTAAACCGCCGTTTTGCATACATTAGTTTTATTTAAATTTATGTTAATCCAAACCGACGTTTGGATTAACATTGAAACTAATGTAACCCGCCCAAGCCTGTGCACATACCGGCGGTTACCCAGCGTCATCCGTTGCTAACCCGCAGGTTTCCCAGCGGGTTAGCAAAGAATGACCATGTTCTAAAAACCGGCCGGTTCTGCAGCGGCTGCAAGCAGAATCATGTGCTGCTTCCAGCCGCTGCAGAATCTCCGCCGAGAACCCGCTGGGCAGCCGCCGGATACCGCCCGCACATATCCGCCAGGAAGCCGGTGCACGGCGCCGGAGCTTCCTGGCGGGTCCCGCCCAGCCGCCGACGACCAACCCGCCGGTAAGTGTGAACTTACCCTTAGTATAAATCCCCTGACCCTGGTCTTAAAGCCACCTAATCCTAACTTCATCTCTTTCCAGGATTATTCAGGGTCGTCGTTCTTCTGCCGTTTGTGACCTGCTATGCAAATAGAGTCCATGGAGCCTCGTTTATGAGTCTCAAATACGGAACTAGCCAGATATCCCTCCAGGGAATGACCTAGCCATGGGGTGGCTCCTTGCGGAGAACACCATAGCCACCATATTAAGTGGCTCTTTCAGTCAATATCCAGCTGTTTATGAATTTAAAGATATGACAAGGGAATACCAAGGCCAGGTATCCATCCACAGACAGCTGTTTTGCGGTGTTGC
This sequence comes from Allobates femoralis, assembly GCA_033576535.1. Classification (NCBI taxonomy): domain Eukaryota; kingdom Metazoa; phylum Chordata; class Amphibia; order Anura; family Aromobatidae; genus Allobates; species Allobates femoralis. The sequence continues at coordinate 162,901,607 of JARQOC010000007.1, read as the reverse complement.
CCCATATCAGTGTGGAGTAGGATTCTGGCTAGGTGGGAGCAATGCCTAGTAGGCCAACATCAGAAAGCTCTCACTGATCTCAGGGAGACCAGTCCAAGAAAACACTAACACAGAACATGCACAGAAGTTGACACAAATGAGTTTGAATGACTAATAGAGTTAACATCCTCACCTTTGACCTGTTTGCTTGTAATCAGTGTGTGTATAAAAGCTGAGGCTGGCTTCACACCACGGTGTGATCCGGTCCGGGGCTGTCAGGCATGAACCTGACAGCCCCGGACTGGATCAGCACACAGAATTGGAGGGCCAAATGTACCCGCTGGTCCTGTGTGCAGCCGGATGGCTTTATTTGCAACCGCAGATGCCGATTTTTCAAGACCGCAGCTAGCATGGAGCTAGCCGCGGTCCTGAAACAACAGCGGCGTACAGCCGCCGGTATCCGGTTCCCGGATCCTCCCGAACCGGGGCAATCCGGCCCCATAGGCTCCCATGTTAGGGAGTGCCAGATTGCCCCGGATCCGGGAGTATCTGGGCGAATCCGGGAAAATCTGGGATCCAGCAAATTGGGGAGATTTTTCTCCCCGGACACAAAAATGTTGCAAGCAACATTTTTGTGTCCGGAGAGATTAAACCAAATTCTCCCGGATTCCACTGCAGAGATGAAACCGGATGGCAGAGAGCTGCCATCCGGCTCTATCCGGCCCCATAGGCTACTATGGGGCCAAAAACTGGTCTGGGGCTGTCTGGTTTACACCAGACAGCCCCGGACTGGATCACACCGTGGTGTGAAGCCAGCCTGAGTGAGTTTCTGGGATTCAGACAGACTCTTGCGTCTTTCATCTAGCCACTGACATTTTCTGGATTGTGAGTCATGAGGAAAGCAAAAGAATTATCAACAGATCTACGGGAAAAGATAATTGAATTGTATAAAATAACAGGAAAGGGATACAAAAAAAAATCCAGGGAATTGATAATACCATTCAGCATTGTTCAAACTGTGATTAACAAATGGAAAATCAGGGGCTCTGTAAAATCAAACCATGATCAGGTGATGCACAATAAGGAGGCACTTGAAGAAAAATGGACTACAAGGTCAGGTCACCAGAAGAAAGCCATTACTGCGCAAATGCTGCAAAGTATCTTGCCTACAAAACGCCAAACACAGAGACAAACCTCCAAACTTCTGGAATAAGGTAACTTGGAGTGATGAGACCAAAATCAAACTTTTTGGCCACAACCATAAACGTTACATTTGGAGAGGTGTCATCAAGGCCTATGATGAAAGGAACACCATTCATGCTGTAAAGCATGGAGGTGGATCTCTGATGATATGGGGATGTGTGAGCTACAAAGGCACAAGAAACCTGGTCAAAGTTGCAGGGAAAATGCAGTACATTATCAGCAAATACAGGAGGCAAATTTGCACTCATCAGCCTGGAAGTTGCGCATGCGACATACTTGGACATTCCAACATGACAATGATCCAAAACACAAGGCCAAGTTGACCTGTTGTTGGTTACAGCAGAACAAAGTGAAGGTTCTGGAGCGGCCATCTCAATCTCCTGACCTCAATATCATTGAGGACTCTGGGAAGAACTCAAGCTCGCAGTTCATGCAAGAAACCTCAGGAATTTACAGGAACTGGAGGCTTTTTGTCAAGAAGAATGGACCGCTTTACCATCTGAGGAAATAAAGAGTCTCATCCACAACTACCACAAAAGACTTCAAGCTGTCATTCATGTTAGAGGGGGCAATACGCGGTATTAAGAAATGGGGTATGTGAACTTTTGATCAGGGTCATTTGGATGTTTTTGGTTGTTATTATGATTTAAAAAGACAAAACACAGTGGTTTGACACAAAATGGCTTCACCCAATCACTAACCATGAGTGCAAAAAAAAAAGTTTTCTTGTTATCATTCTTATTCTCTGAAAAAAGGTCAAGAATGCAAAAAATCTGCCGGGGTATATAAACTTTTGAGAACATATATATTTATAGTATATACATATACTTTGTGCTACTGATATATTGTGCATTGCAGTTTTCCGTAGTCTCTTGTTTATTTGCTATCCTGTATAAGATTCACCTCGGCAGCACAAAGGCAATGATTTCCATTCACCCCGTCCTGCTAAGTGACTGAATTATGTTTAACTCTACACAGTGCAAAAGAAAATAGTGTTTCCCCAAAGCCCCAGAGGAACCGTCTGTCTCCAGAATACAAATGATTATTGTAAAAAAAAAAAAACCCTATTCCTGTTCTAGAATTCATTTTTCTTAAAAGTCATTACCAGTGCGCACAATCACCAGGATGTGACCTTCAAGTCTAATTAGTGGAATGAGGCTCAAAAAGGGCTGAGTGGGATGAAACTTCAAAGTCAATGTGTCGTCTGATGCCCGGTAATTAACTATTAATGAGGCAATTAAGTGCTTATAGACCAGGGTGTCAAAAAGACTTTTACTAATGGACAGCAATAGGAAAACCCCGCACAGTGTTTATTTTTGGAGTGGATGCACTGTTTAAGCCCTGCAGGTATTAGCTGCCAATCCCAGGCGCTCAGTTTGGATGAATGGAAACAAGTCATCCAACATAAGCCTAAAATAACCAAGAACCGACAAAAATAATTTACCCAATCAAAGAGTAGTAAACAAGACTATGGTTAAAAAAAGAGTCAGGCTGCCTTCACACTGCGGTCAGGTCCGATCCAGGGCTGTCAGGGGTGAACCTGACAGCCCCGAATCGGATCAGCACACAGAATCAAAGGGCTAATATGCCCTCCGGTCCGGTGTGCTGCCTGACGCAGCTGCCACTGCTGATGATTCAGGACCGCGGCTTGCAGGGAGCTAGCTGTGGTCCTGAAATAACAGCGGCGTGCAGCCGCAGGTGTCTGGTTCCCGGATCCTCCCTGACCGGGGCAATCCAGCCTCATAGGCTCCCATGTTAAGGTAGCACCAGATTGCCCCATGGAGGATCCGAGGGAATCCAAGGGGAATCCGGGAGGATCCGGGTGAATCCGAGAGGATCCAGGAGACTCTAATTTTGGGGAGATTCTTCTTCCCGGACACAAAAACCTTGCAAGCAATGTTTTTGTGTCCGGGAGAAAAATGCGACTTCTCTCAGATTCTTCCGGAGAGATGTAAGCCGGATGGCAGATAGCTGCCATCCGGCTCAATCCGGCCCCATAGGATACTGTGTCGCCAAAATCCGGTCCGGGGCTGCCACCCCTGACAGCCTCAGATTGGACCTGTCCGCAGTGTGAAGTCGGCCTCAGAAAGAAAGGGCATAGCTACTTCTGAAAAAAAATAGCACCAACCTATCCACAGGTTGTTTGGTTTTACACCTCAATTACATCAATGTAGTTCAGCTGCCATATAACACAGGATTCATGTATTGGAATTAGATAGTAGATAAAACTAAGCACTAGAGTAATGCCAGGGAAAGGAACAGGCCATATATTTAATTTAGCTACGTTCTGCGCCCACCCTTCAGCAAGCTCTATTGTATTATCTGCCATCAGGAAAGCGTCTGATATGAAAACCTCTATATTGAGGTGGGAAGGTAGTTAAAGGGGTCATCCAACCCTGATGGAAATTTTGGGAAGCATTGCAGCTTGCACAATCCTAACAGTGTGCAATGTACACACTTTTAAAGTTCATCTCTCCTTGTTGCTTGGCAGCGGTCGTCACATGATCATGATTGTGCAATTTGCAGATGTGACACCAGTCACTAATAATGGAC